>JAKELH010000259.1:0-105858 GCA_021525015.1 Lactarius pseudohatsudake | reverse complement strand
TGTGGGGCGGCGAACAAACTAGCGCGCTGCGACCCGACTTGCTCAATAAGGCAGTACGGTGGTGGGAAAACGAAACGACGAGGATATTTTTTTTCGTTTCGGCGTTTATCGACCACGCGCAAAACAACGAAAAGGCTATGATGGAGCCAACTGTCCGCACATGCGAACCCAGCAGCCCGGCGATACCACAGTACGGGCAGGGTTTATGTATAGCAACAATCGGAGCTTCGTAACTTTACAATGATATCGTCTCAGCTGGTCCGCGGATGGATGGTCCGCGGTAGCGACGGCCTGCCGTAAGATCCAATGCGATCGACTCGACTCCGGTACAATGAAGACATGCGACAGCGTGGAACCCTCATACCCTTCCATAGCTAGAGGCTCCCATACGCAACCTGGCCGTCCACGACCGTGGCGAGCACGCGGGTGCCCAATATCTCCTCCAAGGGCACCTGCACGATATCGCGGTCCAGTACGACAAAGTCCGCCGCGAAACCGGGCGCGAGTTGCCCACCCGTGTGTTCTGCGAACGCCGCGTAGGCCACGTCACGCGTCATGCCACGTAGGGCCTGTACGCGCGTCAATGCCTCCGCGGGATACCTGTCGAAGGTGCTATTTCTCGCACGTGTTCATGGCAAGGAGAGGACGCACCACCCGCCCGGACCGTGGGGTGACGTGCCCTCGGGACTAAGGCGCGCAATAGCCGCGTAGAACCCTAGAAGTGGGTTGATGCCCTCAACGGGAAAGTCGGAGCCAAGCGGCAAACGTTTTGCCGGAGAGACCCTGCAGGACAATAGGCATCACGACAGTCAGGTACGATGGATGGAGTGACAGCTACTGGAGGAGCTTCTGATAGGCATATGCGCCTTTAATACGGTCTGGGCCCTGGGAAGAATAGGGGCGTCAGGGTCGAGAACGCGAGAAAGAGGGGGACCAATAAACCAGGCGGGACTCGGCGTAACTCATGTCGCTTGTTCTGTGTCATTTCACAGTTATTATGGAGGTTGCGAAGGCGTCCAAACAAGAACGTACGCGTGGGTCGGTTGGACGCTCGCAATGACTGTCCATTGATCACGTCAAGTAATATCGGAGGTCGCAAAAGGCAAGAGTTACCCCCAAGCCTCCCGATGCGCTCAAAGTCGCTCGGTCGGATGATCTGAGCATGTTCGATGCGTGGACGCCATGTGTTCACGTCTGCGCCTGGCTTTTTTAGGATATCCTCGAAGATGTCAAGCACAACTTCGTTCGCGTGGTCACCAATAGCGTGAACGTTCTGTGTATCACATTAAGCATCGAAATGGGGTATGACTTTAGCGTACCACTTGAAATCCGTCCTCGTAGAGTTTTTCAACTTGTTGATGCAATGTTTTGGTTGGGTTAGTAGAAATCCTTGCGTGTCTGGTTTGTCAGTATACGGGGCCGTGAGAGCAGCGCCCCACGAGCCGAGGGCGCCATCAGCGAAAAGCTTGACGCTACGAACGGTTAGGCGTCTGTGGAGACCGTAGTTGATTAGGCGGGTATCTGGGAGCTAGATAGTCATTAAAATCGAGGACGGCCCATCATATAGACCTTGATCTATCACGAAGTGAGGATGGTCCCAAAAGCTTTGAAAGTAGCTTACCGGAAGACGGCCTTCATCGGCCATTCTACAAGGCGTGAGCGCACGTCGGGGCTGCGAAGTGAAATAAGGACTTGCCGCTGAAGAATGCTATAGTGCTTGGCGGCGAGCCGGCATCATGAATGGTGGTTAATCCGACGCGTAGCGCATCACCCATCGTCGTCTCGAAGTCTTCGAGTATCTCAGCATCAGTTGGGTCTGGCTTGTGGATGAGGGACATCGCGTTGTCGACGAATATGCCTGCTCGGAAGCCGATGGGACATCCGACGGCGAAGATGAGAAGAGGAGGCCGAACAAACCAGTAGGTTTTCCAGCCTCATCATGAACGATGAGACCACCGTCGACAACTTCGGGTAGGTCGGTCAACTTTGAATAACCGCATTGGAGACCCAATAGGCGTGCCAGTCGATGCGCGCGAGCACGATAGAACGCCCGCGCAGAAGAGGCTCGCGGTCAAGATCATCCTGTACTGGACTCGCCAGTAAGAAAAGGCTGAGGGCGCAACAGGATAACTGCACACACCGCAGTGGGAAACTGCCCACCCGGCCAGCCGGTCTGGTCCCAACCCGAGCCCAGAATCCAGCGAGTAGGGTCATGAAGTATATCCGGATGGGAAAGGAGGTACTGCTTGATCCTGAGGAGTACATCTGCACCCTTAAATGGGATATGACGAGAGAGTAGCGCTGATCTTATCGCCTACCATCAATAGATGCAGATCCATGAAGAGGCAGTCTTTTTTGGCGCCCCAGTGAAGGATATGGCCATGAGCATCTGTGATATGGGATCGCTTCAGAAATCGCCCCCAAGGGAAAGTGGGTCCTACCAGCTAATCCTGGAACTATGACAGAATTGGTGGGATCTGGAACGTTTTCAACGATACGTTGGGGTTATAGGCGCTCCCAGAATTTACGAATATCCTCTGGATTACCCAGTTAGCTAGCACAGAGCTCACGATGGATGTTGAGCGGACCAGCACTTCCTACGGCAAGAATGACGCCATTTTCGACTAGCATACATTCCGCTGTAGAATCGTCGTCGTTGACTGTGTATATGCTATTGGGCGGGGTGCATATAGCATATGTGTTGGGGATGCCAACGGGGGCTATTGTTAAAATGAAATTCGGGGTGACACACGAACGCGAAAAAAAAGTGTTACGCACAGAGATCGCCCCCGGTCATAGCGCGAGCGAGTGTGGACGGAAACAATGGAATAGATGATAAGATAAGATAAAACGAGATGGAGTGACGTGATTACGGCAAATTGCGGTCCCACTGGGCGAACGTTGCTTCAGGCTCGGTTTGCTGTCGTTGATTTCACTTCCGAAAAATCCTTTTTTCGCCCCCAAAAAATACAAATAATGGAACCAGCAGAAACGAACCACCATAAGAGAATTCTCCACAGTAAAAGGTCCTTTGGCAAAGCCCCTGGTCATAAAATCGACTCTCCGGCTTATGATGCGTCCGTCTTCTATCCTTATCCCTCCCTCCCTCCCGCTCCGCTCACAGACCTCCAGCTCAGAGGAGGACAACGACCCTCTTACTGACGATGGCTCTCCTGCACCTTCCTCATTGCGCCACAGCGCCGCCGCTCAACATGTTCAACACCGTGGCCAAGCAACCTTGACAGCACGTCCCGGCTCTCCTGCTCTCCGATCCCGCTTGAAACATACTCTGTCACCTTATGTGGTATCCGACGACGGTGTCGATTCTCCTACATATGACGGCGACATCGAAGCAGTACCACGGTCGGCCGCGACCGCGACCATCCTTCCCCTGTTCAGCCACATTCTGCTGTAACCTCTACACTTCCTTCCCCCGCTCCTCTTGTCCAGACCCTTCCTGCAGTCGTCAAAATCATTCCACCTCCGTCCACTGCGTCGTCATCTGACGCCGAAATGGAACCTACGCGTGCGCACGCCCCAGAACGGGCTTCCGCCCATAATGCAAGTCAGGCATTTACTCCTTCCACACTTGCTCCCGAGGATATACAAGCTTTCGTGCGCCGTGCTATCAACGGCGAGATTCACCGCAAGTACAAGATTAACGAACCCCCGACTGACCGGCCTGTGCGCGTATATGCAGATGGTACGTATTCGGACCTGCTCCTTACACCTCTCTCGCTAACTCGGCACAAGGCGTGTACGACCTTTTTCACTTCGGGTAGGCCCTAACGAGTCTTTTCTGTCTTAACCAGGGCTTACGCTTAGGAGCGTCGCAGCCACTCCTTACAGTTGCGCCAAGCAAAGCTTTCTTTCCCGAGTGTGCACCTCCTCGTTGGCGTGAACAACGACGAACAGGTGAAACATTACAAGTTCAAATGTGTTATGGACTATGCAGAACGCTGCGAGGCAGTCCGACATTGTCGTTGGGCGGACGAAGTCGTCCCTGATGGTCCTTGGGTTATCGACGCTGCATTCATAGAGAAGTACAACATCGATTATGTGGCGCACGACGAGGAGCCATATCTGAGCGCAGGGCACGAAGACGTGTACGGATTTGCCAAGTCCATAGGTTCGCTCATGTTTCCCTCGCGCGTTAATTGTGAGCCCTCACCTTCATTAGGCAAATTCATACCCACGCGCCGCACCCCGGGCATTTCAACGAGTTCGCTCCTCGAACGCATAGTGAAGAGCTACCGAAAGCGCGACTTTGACAAGAAGCTTGAAAAAATGGGACATGCGGAACTCATGGCACAGGGATCGGATTACGAAGACAAAGGTGGAAGTGACGAAGCCAGCTCAGGTGGGAAGGAATCGCGGTGAGCCTGGGATTGACGCTTTCGTATCGTGTGAATAGCTATTAGACGACCCGCGTGACACTAGGGTTATTGTTTTTTCTCAGGGATGGTGTCTTACTGTCACCTGTGTCTCTTCTTTCCCATTTCCGTGCGCATTGGGGTGCAAAACCCTATGCGGTACTTCATACTTGGTATTACCAGTAATCTTCACCGTAATCAACTTCCTTCCCTTCCATCTATGGCCTCCCCAGTCTTGGGTAGGGGTGGCCTTGCGAGTCGTCAAGTGTCGAGGGTGCTAAGGCGGACTTGTGCTTCAGGACGGGTTGGAGAGTGGGTCGCGCTCGATTGTGCCTCAATCTCGTGCCTTGGATTCGGAATTTGGATTCGGAATTCTTTCCGCTCAGCGGTCAAATTTCTCACAGCTGGTTCAAAGCCTTGTACATGCTGTACAACTGTACTCCCTTACCCAGTGTTCGGCAAGGTGTTCGGACGGCACCTGTTGTCGGACACCTCAATTTTCTATTTTGCGATCCCTACAAAATCATGCATACACCATCTGGTGCCACTTTTTTACATGCTCCAGGTATTTTTAAGAATGAGAATTGGCTGTTTGTCACGCTTGCCGACTGCGACTGTCCGACAACCAGGTACTGACCGAACACTGGGAAGGGACAGTCCCGCTCCCCCTTGCGTCACCCATGCTTTCACAAGCCCATGGACTGACTGCCAGTGGTGGATAAATTCAGTTTCCGTCTGTCCTGCTCTAGGCTCGCCACACTGGCACCGCGAACAGGGGTTCTCTTGGGCTACCCACTGGCAACAACCTCCTGTCGAATTTTCAGAAGGTACTGCCGTATTTCCCCTAGGGTGTACCGCTGTTGTGACATCAGAGGTCGGGACGAGGTCGGCAATCGACACTTATACTCGGGATGAGATCCGCTATACAGGTGCCTCAGCGTGGTCATGCCGTAACTGTAGCCACCACTTTCAAGTTTCAACGAGACGGCAGAATTTGAGGCATGTCGACTTGTATGTCGAGCTCGAATGCGAATGATTCGAATGGTTTAGCGCCTGGGGTTTCTTTGTATGGAAAACCACGAGCCAGTGCATACGTGCCTGCTCCAAGGCCTGCTCCCATCTGCATTGTTGACTGGCTCGCGATCCCCTCACCGCCGAACATCTCATCTAAACCCCCGGCTGATACTATTGTGTTATCATGTCCCAAACTCCCTCCACATCTACACCTTCCTCCAATTTCCGCACCATCTTCGTCGCTGCCCTGAAAAGGTATGAGGAAAAGACGAAGACCGACCTTCGTACGCATCCCCTCGCGACGCAGCTACAATCCTGCGAATCTTCCAGTGACATTCTTGCCGTGCTTCATGACAAGGTCAACGAATTTGATCAGTCTAAGAGTCGCAATGAGAGATTATCAAGTTGGCTGGGCCCGACCATCAGCGTCCTCTACGCTTTCTCCGCGACTCTGGGCGAAGGTGTTGGACTAGCAAGTCTCAGCTGGTTACGTTGCATTCTACTCGTCCCTGAAATTTTGGCAGATATTCTCTCCCGCAAAAGTAATCTCTGCCGGTGTTGGTGTCCTCCTCTTGGTACGTGTCTTCGGTGATCCCTTCTAGAGGGGAATTCAAGGCTCAACAACAAAATCGGACAGGTCGCTAAAGATGTCAACGCGAGTCAAGAAACCCTTGCCGATCTCTTTGAGCGTATTGAGAACTTCTTCAAACGCCTTGAAACATACGCGGAGGTGCCACCAACTGATGCGATGACTGACATAATCGTGAAGATAATGGTCGAAGTTCTGAACGTCTTTGCGATTGCGACGAAGGAGATGAAACAGGGTCAAGCCAGTGTGTCTGTCATTCCCTAGAGATACATGAACGCATGTTAATCTAATCCCAGAAAAATTCCTCAAGAACCTTGTGGGAAGGAGGGACATGGAGGACGCGCTAAAGAGGTTGGACCAATTGACGCTAGAGGAAGCCCGGATGGCGGCTGCGCAGATCCTGAAGCTCACGCACAGCATCGAAAACACGATCAAGAATATGGATGGCAAGATGGATGCTGTCTTGCGTGGTATGTTGAACGCGTTCACCGCTTAGGGGCCTTTCTCCATCGTGCTTATGTCGTCTAGACGGAAAGAACGCAAAAGTGGTCCTCCAGCAAACGTCAAACAGCATAGATGACGTGAAATGTTGTGATCACCCCTTTCGTTGCTAGTGTTTCTAACCTGCTCACAGGGAACCAATTGAGAGAGAGCCTTAGAAGATGGGTTTCCCCTCCCGATCCATCGACAAATCACAACCTCGCATGCGACATTCGCCATGGGGGAACGGCCGAGTGGTTCTTTCAAGGCACTATCTTTGGGGAATGGAATTCCGTCGGATCTCTCTTATGGATCTACGGCAAACGTATGTTCTTCCCGCTCTCCCCAGATCGATCTAATCTGATTACCAACTGCATTCTTAGCCGGCTCTGGCAAGAGCATCCTTTGGTTCGTCATCGCTCAGCATCTACACACGCCTCCATAACTTAATTTAACCTCTAGTTCTACGATCATTCAAGAAATCGTAAACCTACGTGAGGCAGCCTTGGCGTACTTTTATTTCGACTTCAGGGACCCCGATTTCAAGCAACATCGTCGCAACCTCCTCCCGTCCCTTCTCATCCAACTTTCTTCTCAGTCTCGTCCTTATTGCGACATCCTCTCCCAACTTTATTCTGCATATGACAACGATGCACAAAAACCCAGCGATAGTGTAATGACGCAATGCCTCAAAGATATGCTCAGAGTTCCCACTCAAAGCCCCATTTACATCATTTTGGATGCACTCGACGAGTGTTCAAACTCATCCGGAATTCCATCACCTCGTGAACAGGTTCTTTGCCTTGTCACGGAGCTCGTAGACCTTCGCCTACCGCATCTCCATATATGTGTCACCAGCCGTCCCGAATTCGACATTCGAGCTACACTCGGGCCTTTGGCGCTTTACCACGTGTCCTTGCGCGAAGAAGGTGGACAAAAGAAAGACATCATCCACTATGTGCATGCTGTGGTCTACTCCGAGTCCGAGACGATGATGAAGAGATGGCGAGAGGACGATAAAAAAATAGTTGCGGAAACGTTGTCAGCAAAGGCTGACGGAATGTAAGGGCGTCGTCCTAACTCTATGATGCGTGCTCATGTCTTCATCTAGGTTTCGATGGGTGTTCCGTCAGTTAGATGCGCTGCGACAATGTCTTCCATCGAGCGTGCGGCGCACGCTGGACGAACTTCCGGAATCTCTAGACGATACATACGAGCGGATCATGACAGATATCAGGAAGGGAAACCGGGTGCATGCCCACCGCATGCTACAATGCATGGCAGTGGCAATTCGACCACTTTCTGTTGACGAGCTCGCGGAACTACTTGCTCTTGACTTTGATGGGGCGAAGGAGGGAATCCCGAGATGGAATGCGGACTGGCGCTGGAAGAATCACGAGCAAGTCGTACTTTCAATTTGCTCAAGTTTAGTCTCCGTCGTCGTCGCCAACGATTCCCGGGTTGTCCAGTTTTCGCATTTTTCGGTGAAAGAATTTTTAATGTCGGATCGCCTCGCAATGTCGACGAATGACATCTCCCAGTATCACATTGTACTCGAAGATGCCAACACGATGCTCGCCCAGGCTTGTCTTGGCGTCCTACTGCGGGATCCTGTTGATCAAGACGTCGCCGATAACATTTCTCTGGTACCATATGCCGCTGAACACTGGGTGACCCACGCGCAGGTCGAGAATGTGGCCTCGCGCATCCGTGATGGGATGCAATCTCTCTTCGACCCAAGCAACCTGTACTTTTCCTCATGGGTTAGGTTGTACGACGTCAACTACGCATCCCTTCTCGATGACCTCCATATCAAAATACAGCCTGAAGCAGCGCCATTGTACCATGCCGCCTTTTGTGGACTCAATGAGGTGGTTACAACCCTCGTTCTCGAAAATCCCAAGCATGCGAGTGCTATCGGCGGTGGTTGTGGGACTGCAATACACGCGGCATCGCTTCAGGGTCACGTCCAAGTTGTACGGTCATTGCTTCAGTGCGGCGTGGATGTGGATGTTCGGGGTTTATGGAACTGGACGCCACTGCATTGTGCATCATGGTGGGGGTCTGTGGACGTTGTACAGTACCTACTCGACCATGGCGCAGATACAAATTCACGGGACAAACGTCAAGCCTCGCCACTATCTCTTGCAGCAATCCATGGGCACCTTGACGTTGTTCGGGTGTTACTTGTTCACCACGCGGATGTCAGTTGCCGGGACAGCGGAGGCCAGACCCCATTGCACGGCGCGTCGGACGATGATCCCATCAAAGGTGATCACCCTCAAGTAGTGAGACTATTACTGGAGCATGGCGCAAATCCGAATGTGCGGGATAATAATCGCAAGACCCCATTGCATTTGGTGTCATCATCGAAGCTCGAAGTCGCGCGTGTCCTGTTGGAGCACGGTGCAGATGTAGATGCGGAGGACCAGGAAGGAAGGACCCCATTTCTGGCGGCATCGGAGGAAGGACGTGATCCGATCGCGCGGTTGTTGTCAGAGTATCGTTCGAGGTGAGCACAAATACGGCGCCACGAATGCGTTCATGTGACGGAAGTATGGCATTACTGTTGTTGCTTAATCTGTCTTTGCTTAATCTGTCTTACGTCCTCGTCTACCTGTCCCGGCATTGACGCTTGTGTTTAACGTCCCACTGGTACGATGCTATACCCTACGGTCTTCTCAACCGTGACGTTGTGGGCTCTGGTGCCACTGTATAACTTCGGGTGTCTCGGAACTTGATGTACGTAACCCTAGCTCGTGACATGTATGACATGACGCGTAAGATGACGCTCGCAGTATGATCTATCTCGCAGACATCGAAACAAATAGCACATCTACGAGTCTATTATACTGCGCCCCAGCCCCTGGTTGGATAACTTTGGTTCAATATGTCGTTTTATCTCCAAGACTGGAATGGAAAACTTGTCCTATCTAGTGTCCCCTGGCATTAGTGTCCATGCGAGTCGAGGTGTCTCGGGACGAGCCCTATTTTCCGGCTCCGGCGGACTAGTAGGCTTCAAGTCGGCCGAAGACGACCGCCCCTCAGGCCGCACGCATTCACATCTGGGCTGTCACAGTCGTCGTCGCATGCTGCTCGAGCACTCGGCGCGTACCGAGACAGAAACTTTTGATGGCGCCAAAAAAAATCGGAGGTCCTTAATTGCTTGGCTGTCTCTTCCGTTCCTCGACGTTTGGGAGTGTCTGGGACGAGCGGAACTCCTGTCATACCCGCAAGGCGCTCAGTTGTCTCGTATTCTGCCTGGTATGATATGCACGTGCCGATTTCAACGAGGGTACGTAAGAAGTCGATGGCATGGTACTCCCTTGTGAGGCCGCTGTATAGTATGTACTACTTGTTTCACCCATGCAATATTGAACGCTCTATGGACACGCCAGTGGAGCCATTTCGGAGAAGTGTGCCCTCGGTTCCGCTTTTTTCAGTCTTCAGAACCACCACTTGCTGAGAGAAAAAGACGTACTATCTCACAAAGGACCTTATAGTTTGATTGCCGCAGCACCGCGGTTTCGTGCTTTATGACACTGACTTTCTCCTCCTAGATTCCTTTCACCCTTCAAGTCGTCACGCACAACTTCCTTCCAATAAAATTTCGACTTTTATCACCAGCATGAGACTAACAAAGTGGTGTGGTGTCCGACACGTACTCGGGACTTCGCGGGTCAGTCTATAGTCTCGGGTATTAGCGACCTGAGTGTCTTGCTTGCGCCGCTGTGCAGTAGGAGATATTTGTACCAGAGATAACGCCTCGTGTTATGTTTGCTCTCCCCATCAGGACGTCGATGAGCTAAATAGAGTTTAAAAGACTGTGGCCACAAGCAGGTCGCTAGGCCAAATGGGCCAAGTTTGCTGGTGACGATCTGTCAGCATCCTCAAATCTGCAGATACAGCGTCCACATACAATCTAGCGTCGCGTTCGTTATAAGGCGTTAGTTCAGACTCGGATGCGATGAGGCTCTGCGATCCCGTAAGCGTGAATCCTCCTCCCACTAGCAGCTACTACGGTCCGGACGAACTGAGCCGGACTTTTCATAAACAAACGCTGCCCCTCAAAATGTGGGGTTACCGGTAACCAGAGGCAAGCGGCATGGTTTCATCGGTAAAGATAAATTATGTAAATTAAGAGAGTTGGCGGCAGTTGCCGGAGATGTTGGATCGGCGACTGAATCGCTGCTCCTGACCACCACAACAGCGAGCTCGCAGTCAACGACGACAACGCAAGGACGAGCCTGACATACCGTTCGCTAACATCTCGCACATGGACGCCAGTTCACACAAATTACTCGAGAACGTGGTTCTTAAGACGCTTCACGCCCACAGCTTTACACGGTCATCGTCCCAGGCCTCCCTCGTGCTTTCCGATCTTCTCTCGCGGTACATCGTCCTGCTGGCTACAACGTGCTCCCAATATGCCCAGCACGCCGGGAGATTCAACCTCACTGTCAGAGATGCGATGAGTGCCCTCGACGAACTCGGTGTCAGCATGGACGAGCTTCACGAGTACTGTGGCACGGAAGGCGACGAGCTGGCGCGTTATTCTGGCCACTCTGCGAAGCGACAGGAGGACCTGAGCGAGTTCAAGGGTCAGTTGGAACGTGATGCCTGCATCTTTTGTATTAACGCGTCTGCCCCTCGCGTTCAGCGTCGTTAGCCGCTGGGCTACCTGCCATGCGCGAATCAATACCGTTGGTGTGGGCGCCGCTCCAGGAATCATACTTGGAGGACGTAGAAGAAGAGGAAGAGGACGAACAAGAAGAAGGGGACGAAGACGGGGACGTTGAAATGGTCGACGTTACCGTCGCAGAAGACGATAGCGAGGTCCCTGTCCCTCCCGTTCCACAAGATGTCGGAGGACGGCCGTTGACGCCCGCGCGACCACCATCCACTCCCCCCTTACCTTTGTCTCCTGTATCCAATCCGACCTCTCCTGCGCGAAAACGGCCACGAACAGAGAGTTGGAAACCCCCACCACACATACCAAGTTTCCTCCCGCCCTTCCCCGCCGAGCGCTCGTCTCCTGAGCCCGACTTCCTCTCCCTCCCTCCGCCCGGCGAGCCCTCCTCCTCCTCCACCCAGCTGCTTCCGTCGAGGGTCGAGCCCACAGCCCCCCTCGCCCGCGTCTCATCCACCAACCCCGCCGACTACACGACCATCGTGCCCTACTCCCTTTCCAACCTCGCGTCGACCCCCGAGTGGCATCTACCTTCCACGTTGCGGGAGTCCCGGACGATGACGGACGCCGCGCCGGCACAGTTTCCCATCCCACAGATCCAGCCGTCGCTGCTCGGCGCGTATCACCACATACTCACGCACCCGCCCCCCGCGAACCCGAACGTCGCGAATCCCTCCCGCCACCGCGTAGCCATGGTGCTGCTCGGCCAGGCAGAGAAAAACCCACACTGGGAGCACGCGGACAGCCTGTACGCCACCGTCGCGCCGAACGCGCCGACGGTGGCGCCCGTGGGCCCGTCTTACGCCATTCCGCTCTCCGCCCCCGCCGCTGCAGAAGAGAAGGACAAGGACGGGAAGAAAGAGGACGAGAGGGACAGGAAGTCGAATTTGCCCGGCGCTGCGCCCCGTCCGATCGGAACACAGGAGAGGATCGTTCCCCTCGTCAGCCACCAGACTTCCCGAATACCGGAATTGGCAAGGGAGGCGCTTTCGGTGCGTGTTTCTCTCGCCACCTCGGCGAATCGATCGTATTTGACTCCAACTCATATCGTAAACAGGGTGCAGTTTTGTCGCGCATCACGCGTCTGTCCCACCCCTCGGTGCTCCAGCGTGGCCCCGAGAAGCTTACGTATGGCCCGGGTGTCCCCGCCCCATGGAATTCTGACAGGTCGTCCGCACCGATACCGGCGCCATCGGTGGCGAAGGGCAAGGAGCTGGCGAATGGCCTGCCGAATGGAAAGGGGAAGGAGGGGGAGAAGGAGCCGGTCCTACCGGACGCGCGCCTCTTCGCCACGTGGGAACACGACCAGAAAAGTTTCCGGGAGTCCCTCACAGTTCCCCGCCGTGCGAGGCAAGGAAGTGTGCATACGAGCTTATCTTCGAATTTCCCAGGGAGGGCAAGGGGAGAGAGCAGAGCGGGGTAGGAATGTGATCCGTTTCGTTGACCGTCGGTTTGCCTTTGTCTTCGTCGCGATTGCTTTCACGTTACTTGCTTATATATTGAGGTAAACTCCGAGGCAAGGGCGTGTCACGCGTAGACGACTAACGGGAATACCTTCATCACTATATTTTTCCACAGTCAACCGTGAGACAATCTAACTTGCAGCTACTCGTTGCGACACCGAAGGAGAGGACAATGCAGTACACACGCTGAATCAAGCCATGGAAAGTACATGCACAACAGGATGACATCCTTAAGGACGTTAAATGAAAGGGGGTGAAATGCAGGTACACGAGGGAAAGACGGGAAATAGCGACGAGATGAGCGAGGGTAAGGACTAAGAGCCTTTCGGGGCTTCCTTAAACGAAATAGCCTACCAAAACTGATAAGCACGCACGGGAGCCAGTATGTACGATGCTTACCTGCTCTTCATTCATGGCGGAGATGATGGTGACGAGAAGATCTTTACCTTCATCGAATCCGGCGGAAATTTGACTGCCCAGGTCACCCTCAGGGACCTTGACATCATCTTTCGATACGCCATCTGAATTCATCAGGTTAAGGAATCCATCGTCAATGTTGACCTTGGAATGGTAAGGCTCAGCCGCAGAAGCCAGAGGATAAAAGGGGGCGTACGAGTTGGTATTCGTTACGCGAGACATTGGGGACATCCATGTTGTGCGTGGAAGGACAGATATCTTCCTGTGATTCCCAATTAAAGCAACCTCTCACATTAAAGGGAAAAAAATGCGGTGCATTCCCCAAAAACTTACCAATTTCTTGCCAGTGAAGATCTGGCTGGGTCGTGAGACAAAGATACGTCAGGAACGGTACGGTACGTACATCGATGGCGATAAGATGGACCTTTGCATGTCCGTGCTTCCCGGTCTTAGAGGTAGACATGTCTACGATCTTGCAGGGGCGACCTAACATTGACCACGCCCATCAGCCACGAAATCCGGATTTCTAGGAAATCGCCACATACTCTTGATAACGACGTGCCCGTTTTTGCGGAGAGCAGAGCATTGCATGGGGTAGGTGAGGGAGGCCCCGGCACCGACCTTGGAACGAGAAGTAAGGAAGTCTGGAACGGGGAAGAAGGAAGGAAAGGACTACCTGCTCAAAGGTCTGGTTGTGCTGTTCGTCGTCAGACATGGCTGGCCTTAGGGATGACTTTTTGGATGGAAGGGATAGAGAGCAGAGGGGGATGTAAGGCGTTGTGGCAAAAAATCAATCTTGCTAATCGCTTTCAATCTCCGACTCATATCCGATTTGGAGGAAGAAATGCTCTGTTCGTGAATAAAATAAACATAACAAGCAAACAGCCTCTGTTAAGTCCACCTAAGTTGCCCAATCACGTCTTCTACGACTCAGAATTCCCCCTCTCGTCGCGATCATGTGGAGGCTATTCGGCCCATATATTACATAATCAAAGTTCCTACTAAGCTGTGGTGCGACTGCGACCACCGGCGATCACTCCTCCATTCACCATCACCACATCCTCCCCCATTACTCTTCTACCACCCATTACACATCCAGATGCATCCTTTCGGGGGGACCCCCACATGTCCAAGGTGCTCAAAGGCTGTCTATGCTGCTGAGCAGGTGAGTTTTCCGGTCGTCAGCCTTCGTCTTCTATGTAGTAGCTTGAAAACATTTTACAAACCCTTCGACAGGTGATGGGACCCGGTAGAAAAGTACGATTTATCGCATACCCTCTATTCTCATACGCCGCGCTAATGATATCTCTTTCCTAGCTGTATCATAGAGTACGTTTATAATTGACTGTTATAAGAGGCCGTACTCATTGGTGCCCAGCCATGTCTCACGTGTACGAGCTGCGGTGTCCGATTAGACTCCTTCCGGCTGCTTGAACACGAGGAAGAAGTGCGTATGGTTTCAATCTAGACGGCTCTGGTCCGCTGATGTACATCCGCGCTTAGCCATATTGGTATGAAGTCCAGAGAGAAGCTCTTCGTGAAAGTATTCTGACCTCTTCACACAGTAAGAACTGTCACAGCAAGATGTTTGGGACACGCGATCTCCGTCAAGCCAACCTGCCTCATCACGCCGTAGACCCATCTGTATCGCCCTCCCTTGCAACGGAGACATCTCCCTCCTCAACCCAGCGTCCCAGAGCGAGCCCACCTTTATCTCCACTTACACCCCCTCCACAGACCTCGACCCGTAAAGGTACCTTGTTCCCCGTGACTATCGGTCGGAAAGACACCTCTGGAGATTTAGCATGTTCACCCGGACCGCTTCTTCGTCCTACCCGTGTCCTGAGCCCTACTCGGGGAAACTTCGTCACCGCTAGCACAGATCAAATGGACACTGTTGACGACGCTGCGGAAGACGAAGGCGATGACCTACAGTTCACGCCGTCACACACTGGACGCTCCGAGGGCGGCCTCCCCCGAACCGTGCCACTTGCCAGCACCCCGAAACGCGCAGACTCGCCCACGAAGCTCCCAGCTCCTGCCACGATTGGCGTTTCCACCCTAGGCCGTACGCTCTCCGTCGGCGGGAGCGGAGGCCCTGGGACGCGCCGAATCGGACCGTTGGTCGCGAGCTCGACCGGCACGCGCTATGGTGCAGCACTCTCAGGTGAATTACGTTCCACGGCTACGGGCGGCTCTACGCGGCAGTGGGGCAGTGGGACACCCCAATGCCCACGCTGTAGCAAGAGCGTGTATTTCGCTGAGCAGGTGCGACTCTCCAATTAAATCCCGGACCTCACCTTCTAACTGGTTGGATTTCTAGGTAAAGGCTATTGGCAAGACGTGGCACAAAGGATGTCTTCGTTGTTCGGAGTGCGGTACGTCCCTCGATTCAAGCCGTCTCACAGAGAAAGACGGGGACCCGCTGTGCCATCGATGCTACAATAAGGTCTGTAGTTTATTCGCTTTGCTGTGACCGGTGCTCACTCGGACTTCTAGTTGCATGGCCCTGCTGGCAGCGGATACGCTTTGCTGGGAAAGGCGGGCGGCTGAAACATGGTGTGACACTGCATATGCACCGAAGGCAGAGACGATGTATGGCGCAATGTATGATGGCTCATGATGTTTGTAGCACTCTTTGCAGTACCATCTGTTGTGATTACGACCACCTGGCCTGACGAATCTTTGTTTTTTTGTTCACCTTATATATAGCCCTTAACAATCCAATAGAACGACGAGTAATAATTATTCTCTGCTTCCATTTTTTCTTCTCGTGATACAGAAGTTTGCAGTATCTTAGATGATGTCATTGCACAGGACACTCACGGAAGGCTGAACAGCTTAGTGCTAAAACTGGTCAACCCCTCATAACATCGACCTCGCATAATAGAATGCTTGCGGACGATTGCTCAGTAGACATAATTCAGTACACGAGTCGTGAATAGGTCAACTGTTGCTCGCATCCCTGACGAGAGTAAATCTGTCGACAACAGACGCGACAATGTCGCGCCATTCGACCATCGCGCCGACACCGACGTCGCCGCACGCGAGACTCTTGGAAAGAGGGCCAACGACCTCGTACCCAATCACGTCCCGGACGATCCGGATGTGCTGCGCAGTCAGCGGGTGTTCGTACATGAGCGTGTTCATCGCAGGGTAAACGTATGTCGGCGTCGTCGGGGCCAATGCCCGTAACAGCGACGTCTTCAGCGGGATGGCGGAGGGGAGTTAAGGACCAGCGCTTAGATGGGGCAGCATAAAGGAGCTTACTACGAGATTGTCGCAGATGCCGTTGGCGATCTTCGCGAGGGTGTTGGCGGAGCACGGTGCGATGAGCACGACGTCGGCCCAGCGGCGAAGCTCGATGTGCAGAATGGGATGTCCGACGCGATAGTTCGGCTTAAAAAGGGGGGTGAGGTGAGCAGGAGAGAGATGGTGTAAAACCCGGTGTGGAACGCACATCCCATTCGTCGTCGTCGGTCCACACATTCACTCCCAAACCGCGAACGTCCCCCGGCTGGAAAAAGGTGAGAGACGGCTTGGTCGCTGCCACTTGCACGGACACATTCTTGTACTATACGCTCACGGTGAATATATATATATTATATTTCGCAAATGCAAACCTTGAGGAGCTCCCCGACTATGAGAGGTGCCTTGATAGACGCAACGCTGCCCGTTGTGATGAGAAGAACATGTGTGTATCCTTCACGCCTGTTTTCTGCTGCGGTGAAGTTCTTAGCCATGCTCAGCGTCACTGCGGCGCAGTGACGCTCGCTGGTGACCGGATCCACGGCCACTGGACTCCGGAGGCCCGCTTCGCTCGGTTGCGTGGCACCAGTCGGGCCCCGGCTTGTCTGACGACGACAACAGGGGGTAATTAATGGAAACCTTAATTCTTGCCACCACGAAAAGACTAATTCCTGGTCCCCATTACATCCACTATCTGAATGTGCTCGACATTGGATGAATGGTCGACAGGAAATGCGATACAACCCCCTATATGTAACTACACTCCCGCAAGCCCTCCAAGACAACCTCAAGCTAACGCTCAAGTTCTTCCGTAATTTGGACGTTGATGCGGAGAGGGCGCAGATGGTTGATAACCGGTGGCCATAGCGAAGTTGACACCTTATCAAGCGCCCAAGATCAACATCATGGGCAACGCAACGGTACCCCTGTGGCGGTACGCGACGTTGGTTGTCAACGCAAGGCTTAATTACCTGCCTGGATTAGCAAGTGCGCAAGACACTGAGACGAGCCGTCCCTGGTACCTTTCGCCACCTAATTGAACTACATAGTTACTTGGCGTCTTGTACTGTGCAAAAAAACACGTACCTTTTCTTCTTCAAATTGCGCTTCCCCTGTGTCAGTTCGAGGTGAGTGAGCGACTCGCCTATACGTCGTCGATCTTCATGAATCGGACCGCTCGGTGCCGGTTCTGCTAGTACCTCGATGGACGAATCGAAGATTTTATGTCGCTTATTATTACACCCTCGTCCTCATTCTGCGACCGGTCTCGATTTGATGATCTTCCTACTAGCTTTAAATTATGAGGCGATCAACTCGCCTCTTCTTTGATGCTAATCTATGGTGCTGCCTTGGTCATTTGGCCCGCAGATGAATTTACTTACTAGGCGCCAGTACAGTATCGTTTCTCAAAACGCGAACGTGAACCCGCCATCCTTTTCCTAAACAGCTGCTGCCGCACGCCAAAGTAAGTTAAGGCTGCCTTGGCCTCTGGCGGCTGTCACATGTCCGGAAAAAAAATTACTGTTTTCGATATGTACCTGAGGCAGTAGAGCTGTGATCGCTCCCGATCTGGCCGCCACTCTCTCGTTTTCTGGAAAGCCCAATATCTGGCTGGCACGGTCCCGCTCCCTGAAATAACGCTCCCCATATGTACTCGCCTCTACACGAACATCGAGAAATTTGCGGTTTCTTTCCCCTTTCCCCACACCCATTCTTTTAATATCCTTCCGCCCGGCAGTTCAACCTGAAGTAATGGCCACACCAGGAATAGTCGAGGCAACTACCACTACTGTATCACCCAGTGCGGCTGCACTAGCCGCGGATAATAACCTACGCGTTGCGTCGCTGGCTATGGCCGCTTATGAGTATGTCGCTGATTGCAAATCGCGACCTCTCGTGGGGACTCATATCCGTCTAGTTATCTCATCACCCTCCCCGCAGAATACCGGTTATATAAGTCCTCTAATCGGCGAAGGCGAGCAGCTTTGATTCATGTTTCGCGAGGTCTCCCTAACCAGTGCGCATTGGCCACGGATAGCACGGGCCTTATACTATTTGTTCTTCTTCGGTGGGTCTGCTCACTTTGTCGATTGCGTAACCTCAGGCTGCTCACATTCGATGCAGCTACTCGAGTATAATGATATTGGTAGTCAGTAACGTGGGATTTTTCCACCAGGGCTTCACTCCCGAAACCTGCGGTCATTACTTCATGCTTGCCCCTGTATTCAAAGGCACGGGCTCAGTATACGCTGCGCCGGTGCTCCTCGCTGACCAATCCGACAGTGATCCAAATGATGGCGTCGCAAGCAATCCTAGGTATTCGGTGAGTCATGGTTTGAGTGTACTGCTTTCGTCTCGAGTCTGAGGATGGCCCCTAGGACGTATGGTATTTCCCAGCGCAGTCCATTGGTAGGCTGGACCCTTTTGGTGTCATATATTCTGGCTGCTGGGGTCCGTTCTCTTCGTCCCCAATGCGATGTTTCTCGTTCTGACTTCAAGCAGTTCCAATGGGTTTCCTGTCTATATAACCGGATTCGTGAGTCAGGAATGCCTTTCCCCAGACGTCGTTGCCTTACGGACGTTGCATCATTTAGCTACAATGATAAATGTGAGTGTAGCCGTTGGCGTTCTCGCGCACAGTGATTAAAGCCCGATGCCCACTACCCCTGATCAGGGAAAGTACGTACCATTATTCGCGAATGCTTACGTCCAGCTCTTCCTGACGAGACGATAAGTTGTACAACCGGTTCCCCCCATCCGCAAAGTGCACTCTCTTCTTGGTCGTTTTACTTAGCAGCGATGTTGTTCGATTGTCTTACCTTGTCGATTTCAACCTTCTACCTTATGAGGGTCAAGGCCGTAACATCTAGGTAAATCATTCCTAGAACATTTACTGTCACGTCAGACTGACTCGCACTAGTAGTACGTCGCGGCTCTGTAATATGTAAGTCGTTCCTGGTGTGGTAATTATCCAACAAATTTTTACTGGAAATCAAGATTGCTGTACGACGGTCTCGGATATCTCGTTGCACTGACGCGTATGTTCTCCCCGCCGATTGTCGTATACAGCTGACCGCTTTCTGCGCAGTCATGAATGCGGCGAACATATTGTTGTTTCGCGGCTTCCTCCATGTTATCCCGAACACCGGGTATTTCCCTATTCTCGCTCCACGTCTTCCCCACAGACCTTACGGTATGGTGTTGATCCTAGCGCATCGTTTGAGTATGCGGTCACGTGGATCATGAGCCAGCGGATTCTTATCCATCCTCGTGGTACGCGAACTATAGCTCGATCGTCGCGTGGTTACTGAGAGGTTTCCAGTCGCCAGGATAGACCAGACGTCAGTCGTTTTGTCCCGGGTACCAAGTTCCCGCGCGGTCATGTCCGCCTTGCGCTTCGACAAGGGGTCGACACATCCAACAAGGGTCGAACCAGGTGACTCGCCAGAGGACGACAACACGGAGAGCGACTTTAATCTCCAGGTGCGGGTCGATAGGTCGGTAGTGGTGAATGCTAGAGCCGAAGACGACTGTTCCAAAGACCAAGACCTGTTTTGGGATCGGGTTTAGTCTCATCGTAGCACTAGTGATGGTTCACGGGAGTCTTGCACTGGCACTCTGTCCTGTGGCGTCGGGACAGGCCGAGTCCCAAAATGTACGGTCATCTGGTCGGCGGACATTGTTACGAGAACATAGGCATAGTCAAAGCTGTAGCCTGAGCCTTGTTGTATCGTTGTACTGTAGATGCGTACGATTGTTAACGCGATATTCCCTGTTCCTAGAATTGTATGACAGAGACGACTCGGAAAGATACCTGCAGACTTGAGGGTGTTGACGAGATATTACGACTGGGACTGGAAGTGCATGTAGTCAATCCTTTACGATCGCGGCAATGACATAATGACACGTCACTCTGGACTTGGGGTCTGTGCAACTCCCTTGGCAGCACCTTAATCGTAACGGGAGTTGGCCGGGGCGTCAATCATGAACCCTGACCTGAGAGCCGAGGTGGTCGAGCCTCACTGCGACCGTCGAGGCGAGTATGTTAGGGCGGAATTGTGTCCGGTCATCGCAATACGAATTCGTCTAGTGAATTTGCAGCTGTCACCTTGCTTGACAAGGTCTACTACAAAGTGAGAATTACCTAAGAATCCTGAAATTGTCTACATGTACAAAGCCGACCGCCACATGTACAAAGCCGACCGCCACACATACAAAGCCAACAGGTGACATGTGACAAAGCCAACCTATTATTGTAAACATGTACAAAGCAAACTGACACCGTTTGCGAAACGACCGAAACGACCTCAGGCTCACTTTCCCAATTTACTTTGATCCTGTGTTTTTGACACTTTTTGTACACCGTCTTCTGTACATTTCTGAATTCACCCATGCCACTCATCTGCGAAGCGACCCCATCTTCGAAGTTCACTCTGATCCTGTGTCGGAGAACTGCTGACAAGATCGTCTAAGTTCATCAATGCAACTAGAAAGAGTGGAGCCCAACCCTCGCCCGTGACTTGCCTGCCTTTCTCGCACCTCGCCTCAACCATCTTATCATCTTCCATCGTCTTCAATCCAACTCGCCGAGTCCATGTCTCTCGCTGCTAAGTGGCCTCGGGCGACCTCTATCTGCCCTGCACTTGCAGGTGCCCCCCACGCCGCACCCCTGAAGTCTTCACCGTCACTGCCTCGTCTGCATGCAAACCCGTCGCCGCTACCTCTATCTACCCTTCGCCACACGGGAGTCCACCATCACCGCCACCCCGTCACGGCGCGCAGGACCCGTCACAACGTCATCAGAACACTGCGTGCAAGCCCCACTTCAAATCGCCACAACGCCACAACGGCGCGCAAATCCCGCCACGACGCAAGCCGCAAACGACGACGAATGAGGCCACTGGCGACGGCAGCAACACGGTGACGAAAACAACGCGGCGATGACCGCGACTGTGACGGAACGACACGCGTAACGCAACGGAGCGATGTCCGCGACCACGGCAACGCAAAGCAATGAACAACACAGCGGTGTTACGACAACTACGCGCCAACAACCACAACAACGGAAGTCGACGGAACGTCGTTCCTTTGACTTAGTACAGCATACACTTATGTTGAAAAAAGAATATATTTTGTTGCCCCATTTCTCATCTTTCTTTGTTTCACCTTTGGCTGTCATTCCCGCGACCAACCCCGGGGTCTGAACCCCATCTATGACGGCCAGGCTCGTATTTTTGAGCAAGCCCAAAAGGCCCAGTGACGTTGAAAAACCCTACCAAAATATATACAGTTCCCACGCAACGGCTCTCACCAAGCAAGGTCATAGTCGACAAAGTCGACGCCTAGTTCATATATGTGCCAGCGAATATTGGCAGGCCGGGGAAGACACATGACATACATGACCTCCCAATTTGGAGAAATGATCGGAGGCCTGCAAAATCTGCCCTAAACCAACGTTACGCGGCATGGGCCTATTCTAAGGTATCTGGAAGCGTTGATGGAACCCGCAATTTGGAACTCTACTCGGAGCTGATGGTAGATGTACGACTGTTCTTGAGGAAGTACGCTGAGCCAGCCGCCGCTACGTGACTGCCAGTGTATCGATCCTCCTACCTTATGATAGAGTTGGGTATCAGTCGTGATTTCGGTTAGCTCTGCTCCGTAGCATAGATATGCGGTAGTACGCCCATAGAGCGAAAGGCCTAGTAAATGGGCAGGCGGTTCAGTGAGAGCGATATTTCCAGGTAAGTTACTACAGAGGTGGTCCGCGACCTCGTCACGATTCCATGGTAGCACGCAAGGTAGCACGCTCCGCCCACGATCACACGCCATCAGATCTAGTCTCGGGCTCGGGGCAAATACAGCGCCGATCGAATGGAACGGTGCGAAACCGCGGGTCTTCTCTCACGTCAAATATGTGCGACGCGGCGGAGGTCCCCATTCTGTACTGTATGTGGTGTCGAAGTTCTTTTTTCTTTCCTGGGTTTAAGCCCTTCGGGGAAGGCGGCGGCCGCACCCCCTCTAAAGTGGCGGGCGCCTCCACAGTGCCAGTGGCGCGACTTGAAGAATGTACCCAAAAACGAAACAAGTGGAAATTCGACACAAGTCGAGAAACACTGAATTATTAAACGGGAACGGAATGGAAACCAAGTGTTAAGGGGTAATAAGCAGGGCGGGGAGCACGTACTACGTGGTCCAGCCGGTGCCAGTGGAAACCCTGAGACCTGGGGTTCTTCTTCCACTGACGGCTGAACTGGGAGCCCCGTGGGCCCGTGTGACCACTGGCGTTATGTGCAACCGCGCACACGCGTCCATCCAGGCGTCAAAGGTCTTGGGAAATACCATTCGCGGACTCTCAATGGCGAACTGGCGGTTTGTCCTCCCTGTCCTCTCCTACGGGTGCCAGCTCTGGTACAAGCCCAAGGGAGTGGCAGGGCTCGTAAAGAAACTCCAGGTCGTCCAGAACGACATGGCCAAACTAGTAACGGGTTCCTTCTGCACTGCGCCGCGGGAACCCCTTCTTATCTTCACTCGCATGCTCCCTATGAGCGTGTATATTGAAAAACTCACTCACACCTCGGCGCTTTGGCGCTACAGGCTAACCCGGGCATCGCAACTACTCCGGCGTCTAAGACCCGTGGTACGTCCCGGGCCAGGGTGACCTCCCTTTGGTTGTCACATGCCCATCCGTCCTACGGACTCCTACCTGGTCGATGAACCCGCGCCTCCACGGCTCTGGAGGCTCTTGCCGCACGCGTCCCCTCAGGCGGGCCCCGCGTTGACATCCGTGCGACTGCGCCCTGGGAGGTACCCAACTGGGCTGCGCATCTAACGCATATTGGGGCTGGGAACCCCGCGGAACGTCGACACTGGACGCAGACCCTCACCCGGGATGCAGAACGTGAAGACATCCTTCTCACCCATACACAGGCAGTAGTCTCATCCGAGGGACGTGCAAACGACATCAAGGTGGGCGTGGCGGCAGCCACCTTTACGCGAGGGGGGCGAGCTCTAACTTACCTGAGCTGGACGATGGGTACAGAGGTACTGCAATTCGACGTAGACACGTTCGGTCTCGCAAAGACAGCAGAAGCTTTGGCCATGTACTATACGGAAGAGGTGCCCCCACCTGCAGAGGTCTTTCTTTTCTCTCCTTCCTCCGCGCTTCACGCGATTAAAAACCCGCACTCGGTAACCGCACGGTCACAAGCACTCATGTTCCATCAGTCTCTGACCATGCTCACACTTCGTCACCACAGGTCCGTCCATATTACCTAATCTGGACCCCAAGGGCAAGGATGGGCACGGACACGGGCGACCGAGGCCTGCACGCGAGAACCCCCTGAGGGCCTTGACCGCATCCAATTTGCAGCATTCCAGAAGGCGAGAGCGCGCAAACTGGCCTTCCACCACTGGCATCAACAGTAGTCGTCCAAGCGGCTTATCGCTGTAACGTCCTGGGAGAACCATTATCATTCGCTTCCACCCACTCTGACGTCCATCCCCCGGATGCACAAAACGCCACTCACTCTGGCTGCAGGCCACAGCAGTCGAGACAGACGCACGAGAGAGAAAAACAAAAACACTGAAGCGCTCCCGCAAAACCAGCTCCACCCTCATGCAGATTACCATGGACCACGCCTTCACGGGCATTTATGTCCAACGCTTTCGCACGAACGACCCACCTGAGGCGATCGAATGCCCATGCGGTGCCCATATTCGGTCCGTGGAACACATCATCCACCACTGTCCGCGCTACCCTCAAGCCTGTAGACACGGCTATCCTCAGCATAGCCTTTGCACCTATCCACCCCCTATTCCCTTTCTCCGACCTCTTATCCACCCGCAAAGGCGTTGAACTGAACGTTTACTCAACTTTTTGGCTCACACGCACCCTTTCAAAACCTGAATCCGGTCCCCCCCCCGAACGTGCCTCCCGAACCCGACTAGGTAAGGCGCACACTGAGGTTCAAGTTTGGCCTCTTTTCACGGTCTCTTTGGCTTCTATCTGAGGATAAACCACACATACTATAATCTGACTCGCTTCTATTATGTACGGCGGCCTTCCCATTGCGGTTCCCACCATTGCGAACATTTCTCTGAGCCTCGGTTATTTACGTACGACTCAGGGACACCTCATTTGGTTAATGGTTTCCCTAACTGTAGTTGGTCACGCTACGACCGGAGAGTTCAATCTGAGGCTAACTTAGTATGGATCTACTATATCTCTGCCAGTGGCTTCTGAGGCTCTGGCCCCTGGCACACGGATACCGACGGCTGTTCTAATGGCGGACAAGGTCCAGAGGAGAGTACCAGATCAAGGACACGACGTCTATCGAACAATTCCTGACAGTCACTCGATCGTAATTGCCACCCTTGACAAGCCACCACCTCGTTTCAAGGTACACCAGTCGGAGAATCGAGGATTATTAGATGCAGTGATAGTCAAGTCACATTGGCCCCTCACCTATAAATCGATTACGAGGGCAAGGGGCTATCCTCATCATCATGCCTCTCTTTTCTCCACCGGTATCTGGCTATCTTGTGACGCTCGCCGCCATCCTGAGCCTTTTCGTTTGGCGAATCGTATACAACCTATATTTCCACCCGCTCTCCCACTTTCCTGGACCCAAACTTGCTGCCTGTTCCAGGCTATGGCTGGCGTATCGCGAGCTCATCAAGGGCGAGTCCTTGAGCGATTTGCGCACACAACTTCATCGACAATATGGTGTGCAAAATATTTTGTTGTCACTTTCCTTGATATACCTTTTCTCTAGGAGAGATTGTTCGCTGGGCACCTAACGAGGTTCGTCCAAATTGAATGTCGCTGCGTTGTTTTCCCTGTGCGAAATTACCTTGCTCGTAGCTTCACTTCTCGAATCCTGCTGTATATAACGACATATACAACAACAAGAACAAGTGGGACAAGGACCACTCGCTCTACCAGGCCTACGACCTCGATACCTCAACATTTGGCCTCACACACTACTCTGACGCTAAACAGCGTAGAGATGTTCTCGCCCCTTTCTTCTCCAGGACATCGATCATCCAATTACAGGATCTCGTACAGGAACGGGTAGGACGCAGTCCCACCGATGAAGTAGCTGTTTCATTTTCTTATCAATGCGTCAGGCGAACGTCCTTTGCGATGCCTTAGCTCAACAATTTGCGGCAGGTGAGGCGGCCTTTTAATTTGAACCGGCATCGTTAGTCAAACTTTTGGTCCTTGCTGTACAAAAGATAAGTCTAGCGATCTCGTGCTGGGCTTCCACTGCTTTGCCGTCGACATAATCATGAATCTCTGCTACGGGAAAAATTGGGACGCGACGAAAGTGCCAGACTTTCGCTCTGATATTGTCCTCGCTTCCCAAGCGGTCTTACCTATCTTCACCATGAACAAGTACTCAGGCCCTTTGTTGAAGATGATGCGATACATTCCGATGCGGCTTGGTAAGAAATACGGCACCCCTGTGACCAAGGCATTATTTTTTCTCCGCGAGGTAAGTATTCGCCATGGAGCAAGAGTGGTAGTCGAAGCGTTCCCCCACAGACGTTGATGCACCAGGTTTACGGAGCCTTACGCAACCCAAACAGCCTGGATAATGCGTCCCACAAAACCATTTATCATTCGCTGCTGGGTCGCGATGCCAAAGAGAGACGGTCGCTCTCCAAGGTGAACCTATGGCACGAAGCAGGCGCATTACTCGGTGGAGGCTCAGACACAATCGCAACCGCTTCGACGACAATCTCGTATTATGTTTTACACAACCCCGAAGTACAGCAACGACTTGTAAACGAATTGCGTACAGCGTGGCCAGTTCTGGAAGAGGTACCGCGTTACGAAGTTCTTGAAAAGCTACCGTACTTGGAAAGTCCTCACAACGGCGGCTGGTTCAGCTCGAATCCTGAACAGCCTTTTGCAGACCGCGGTTGTGAAAGAGGGGGTTCGCATGTTTCCAGAAGGCGCATCGCTTCCGCGTGTTGTCCCCCCGGAAGGAGCGACGATAACTGGAACTTTCATTCCAGGCGGCGTAAGTCCTTGGTAATGCGGTCCAGCCGATTCTGATGCATACTTACTGGATCCCAGGCTATCGTCGGCCAAAGCTATGTTCATGTAAACTTTTCACCCGCCGTGTTCCCCGACCCGCATGCGTTTATCCCAGTCCGTTGGCTAGGAGAACACGCGAAGGCACATGAGGCCGCGCTGGCAACATTCTCGAAAGGTCCGCGAGGCTGTGTAGGCATAAACTTGGCGTATTGCGAGCTGCAACTCGTCATTGCGGCCGTTTTCCGTCGCTTTGACGTGACTTTGGACGCGAAAAGGTTCGGATTATATCTTGCCATTGCAATGTTACTTGGTTGCTGAAGGAGGTCATGTAGGTCGGGAGACCTGACTACTGTGGAGCATTTTGTGCCAGTATTCAAGGGCCCGCATTTGCGCGCGTACTGTAAGTCTGTATCGGATTAGTATGGATTCTCGCAACAGGGGGCTGCGTCTAGTTTGAGCGAACGCTGGAATAGATTGGCCATGCTCAAATTGAGCCGCGACTTTCGTGGTTCGTGGTTGTCATCGCATAAGTAAAATTTCGAACACCATCTTGTCACGGGCCTATCATAGGTATCGGTCCAAAGTGACCAAGCACAGTGAGCCTGTGCGATATGCCTGAGCTTCGAGTTTCGAGGCGGGCGCAAACGGAGGGCGCTATGACTCGGGGCTTGTTCCGTTTGACGGGAATTTCGAGGTTCGGCGCATATTTAGGCATTTCTCCGTGAGCGCAACCTGTAAATGGCCTGCGCACGGTGAAGCGATTGTATTAGGAACGTGGTGTGAATAACGACGCTCTCTTCGCCGGTGTGTCGTCTAACTGATAAGAGTGTAGTCCCCTATGTCGAACTTAAAAGCCAAGAAGCTGCTACCGAGGCCCGCTAGCTCGGGTTGGCACTGGCACTAGGTCCGGCAAAGTGTCAGATGGCGCAAGAGATCTGTAAACGCTCAGATGTACCTCCCAGAATGAGGTCTGTGTAAGAGTCATTGGGAAGCGCCGAAGGGCCGGTATATACAGTCGCCGCGGCCAAAACAAGAAAGCAGCAATAATGGAAAGGCGCATGGCGGAAACCGCAAACAGAAGGAAGTCCGCAGCATCAGGACCCTTGAGAACACGGTTCAATGTCGAGAAGCGCTCGACCAGAACGCCTAAACAGAAAAGAACCAGTTATGGCCAAGAGTGAGGTGTATCAAGAGCCACCAAGGGGCCATCAGGAAGTGTGGAACCACTCTGCCCCAGACCGAGCATCGGCGGACAGGGCCTATCCGTCGAGAGGCCCGGACTTAGACCGGTGACCGCTCGCTCTATGGGACTTCTATGGGGGTGCTGGCTGCGCAAGGACCGCTCGTCGGGCATGGACACTTGTCCAATATAGTATATAGGGGGCACCCATTCGAGTCGCGTAGATCATTGTAAATAGTAGGGCCTCCTTTGGGTCATTAAATAATATGCATAGTTGTTTGGAAGAATGTTGAAACGTTACAGTACGTACTCGTCGCAAGGCGACATGCTACACGGCAATACAGTACTGTCCGGGATCAGGAAAAAGTTTCGGGGTTTCCTGCCACGCCCGTGTCACCGCCTACTTACTTCAACTTGGGGGCTCTTGTCTAGCATCCACCACTATCGACTTGTCAATGCGCACCTGAAGTTCAAGGTCGCTCTTTGTGTTGCTGAACTGGTGCTGCGACCCAGGCGTGTGACCCTGCTCGGCCCTATTCTGGTGTTTCATCCCCTTCTCGAAGCGCGAGGCGGACGTAACCGCACGTGAACTATGTAGTGGGGCCAAAACGACTGGCGTCTGATCTGTCCTGGCGTCTGGTAATATCTCTGTAACTACACAACGTTTGGGTCATACATAATTTACGCACCACGAAGATGGATGAGAATGCGTTGGCTCATGATCCACGTGACCGAATACTCAAAAGATGCACTGGGATCACGATAAGGTTTGTGGGGAATACATGGAGCGGGAATAGGGAAAAATACCCAGTGGATTGAAGGAGATGGTCAGTGCCCCGAAACATCAATATGTTTGCCAAATTCGTGACTGCACGGAAAGATGTCAGCTGTATTCGATAATCGACGGAGAGAACATACACGTCAGTACAACGAAATATCCGAGACCATCGTACAATAATCTTGCTTCCAGTAAGAAATTGGGGATAATTGCCACACCAGGGACGACTTACATCTTAAAGAGCCGCGAGGTACTGGAGCGAGTTAGGTCAGCAGACCTGATGGTGAACCTTATAGGAACGCGACTTACCCGGGTGCTACAGACTTGACTTTCATAAGGTAGACGGCCGAGATCGACAATGTAAGACAATCGTATAACATCGCTACCAGGTAAAACGACCAGGTAGAGACCGGGCTTTGCGGATGAGCGCTGGCGACTGTGCAGCTTGTCGTCTCGTCAGGAAGGGCTAGACTTTAGCACTCAGGGCGACGATACGTACTTTCCCTGACCGGGGGGTAGTGGGAATAGCCATGCGGGTTTCAATCACCATGCGCGAGAACACTGACGACCGCACTCACATCTGTCATCACAGCTGAATGGTACAATGTCAGTATGGTAATGGCGTCTGGCCCTCCTGACTCACGAATCCGGGCATTGAGACTGGAAAACCATTGGAACTGCTTAGATATCAGAACGGGGATCATTGCTCTCGAGTATGGGACGAAGAAAACGGACCGCAGCACCCAGAATGTAGGTTGATAAGAGGGTCCTCGCCACCCAGAGATTACCCTGAGAAATACCATACGTCCTAGAGCACACCGTCAAAATCAAGACTAAAGGAGTAGAATGAGGACTCACCGAATAGCCAGAATTGCCTGCGACACCATCATTTGGACCACTGTCAGATTGGTCAACCGGGAGTGCTCAACGCGGTGTAGTTATTGAACCCGTACCTTTGAGCGCAGGAGCAGCGAGGTGGTAGTGCTCGCAGGCTTTGGGCGTGAAGCCGTGGTAGAAAAATCCTACGTTACTGACGACCAGTACAATTATGCTCGTGTAACTGCATAGAATGTGGGCAGGTTACCCAATCGACAAAGAGAGAAGGCCCACCGAATAAGAACAAATAATATGAATCCCAAGCTACCCGTGGCCAGTGTGAACTGGTTAGCAACTCTTCGTGGGCATGAACTAAAGTTTCTAACCTTCGCCGATTAGAGGACCTATATAACCGGTATTCTGCGGGGAGGGTGATGAGATAACTAGACGGATATGAGTCCCCACGAGAGGTCGCGATCTGCAATCAGCAACATACTCATAAGCGGCCATAGTCAGCGACGCAATGCGTAGATTATTATCTGCGGCCAGAGCACCCGCACTTGGATATATAGTAGTTGCGGTTGCTTCGACTACTCCAATGGCCATTATCGGCTATTTAGAGGTGGAAGGAAAGAACGGTGGGTGGATGGAAAGGAGACCTAAGCACCATGGTGTTTGTGGGGAAGTAAATATATATAATGCAGACCGGGGCCCCGCTGTTGTTTCAGGTCAGGGAACCGAGCTCATGCTCAGAGATTGAACGCTATACATAAGAAGCATTCCATTGCTGGGCAACGCGCGCGGGGCGCCTAGGTTGGGGGTAATCACAACTCTGTCTCGTAATCGCAAATGTAGATAGAATCAAATCTTGGACTACCAGAGGCCGGGACAACCTACTTTGGTGTGTGCAACAGATTCTTTTACTACTGTATGCTCAGGAACCAACGATCCGGCGCCCAAGACAAATTATGAGCTAAATGACCAAGACGATGGCACCATAGATCAACGTTCACATCAAAGGAGAGAAGAAGTGATACTGTATCAGGAAAAAAGCTCAAAACAAAAAAAAAAATTGCGGCGCCGAGGAAAATTTGCTTACATCAATTATAAACGTCTAACAATGCAAAAATAATCATTTATAGTGGGCGAGTGCAAGGGGTGTGCCGAGGCCCGGGCTTGCAAAAACGTTAAGTGTCCATCTATGACCATAGGGTCATGGAGGGGTACCATGGGCCGTTAACGAATGAGAACTTAACGAGCGTCCGATGGGACATTTACCTGGGCGTCTAGTGGCAGCCATGGATAACCTGGATACCGGAACTCGCGCTAGCCCGGTTTCATTGACCAGCCAAATTTTACTCTGTAGGTTTTCTGACCCAAACCGCATCAACGTTGTGCTACGGGGGCGTGTTTTCTTTCTGTCTCTCTTACCAACACATATATCCGGCTTCGTCGAGACAAGGGATTAACTAATTGAGTTCTTTTGCTGACGTTAGGAAAGCCGACGATGCTGAAGCGGAGGTGCTGGTAGGTGTTGGAGAGGTTTACACACTGCTGCGATCCTACAGAGTGGAAAGGCAGCTTAAAGGTCGTGGTACGGACATGTTCCAGCCGTGCCTGGACATTCTCGCATGGTACCACGGCAGGTCTATCCAAGAGTTAGAGAATGGAAGGGACATGGAAACAGACGGAACGCACTTTTTGTTGCGTACGAATATGAACCGCTTGTCCTTTAAGTTGTCTCGGGTCTGCGAACCTCTTTGGTTAGCCAGCTGTAGCACCCAGCCAGGTCGCGCGGATGGGGCACGAGCAACACAACCTCGGCATTTCCGATAACCTTGTGAAGTGCGCGGATTTAGTAACGCCGTTGCTACACTTTCGTCTTGCTACTCCCAGAAGACACCTGTTGCGACGCAGCAGACGCAATGTTGCGAATGGCGGCATACTTGTGTGGACAGCTGGCGGCGCCAATGGTAAGTAGTGTTGGTCTCGATGTTGTCTGTTACGAGGTTGTTGGACGCGAATGAAATGTGTGAGCGACAAGGCGAGCGATTTAATTGACGCTGATGGGACCCCATACCTCAGTACCACCTTGCATGTATGGACCATTCATCTTTGCCTAACCTGAGCTGGGCTGGTGAGGTTTGCTCGACGTGTGGCACCACTGGCAAGCACGGTACTGTACTTGGATAGTGCGGGAATAAACTTCCATATATAGATAGGCGCTCCCCAGTCACTTTCAAGTTGGATTGTATTTCCGCAAGCTCCTTGATCTCATCCGCCGAAAAGGCAAACCCATCTCACATAACTACAGTGTTGACCGACACCAAATATCCACAGACTGAAGCACTGGTGGGTCTTGGAGTGGTCTTGGCAGCCGCGGGCTCGGCTCGGACAGGCGAATTTTTATTGCGATGGCCGGAAATACAGTTCGCATTAACGTACTCGCCTCGACTTCCACGGCCTTGTCCACGGCTGTACACCGCGGTCAGGTTTCATACAAGTTGATAGAACACTTCGGACTTGATATTCTGGGAATCATAGTACGGCGTGAGCGCGATATGGGAACTGCTCGAGTATCGATCCACGTCGAGTGATTGGGCCGGATTTAGAGAGGCGCACATCCACTGGTACCCGATAGGCGGGCACCGGTCTTCGCCTGAGTAAGAGACTGGATCGGCAATGGGGTCATTAGCGACAACATTTTGGCTGTCAGGTACCCCCTCGCAAAAGGTGGATCTTCGAGCTACCCCCAGTGCGATTGGTGTTCCAAGAGGCGAGATCGTGGCAACGCACGGCTCACTCCCGTTACGATCAAGGTGTTGCACACACCCTCCGAGTCAGGCTCAGGTCAAGAGAGAGGTGTCGTTGCCGTGATAGTAGAGTTGACGTAGGATTGACTGCGTGCACTCCCGGGCCCGGTACCTTACAAAATTGGAAATTAAGACTTAATCCCATCGACATCCTCAAGTTTGCGGGTATCATCGTCATATACAATGCCAGAAACAGGGAATATATACGATAACGATCGAGCTCATCTACGGCACGATGCTATAACACGATTACAGTAAACCCGCATCAATCTCGTAACGGTGTCTACCGACCAGGGGACCGCAAATCTTTGGTACTCAGTCTGCCTTGAGACTAAACCCGGTCCAAAACAGGGTCTTGGTCTTTGGGGAACTCGTCTTTGGCACCTCTAGCATTTACCACTATCGACCTGTCGATGTGCACCTGAAGATCAAAGTCGCTCTTTGTGTTGTCGAACCGGACCTGTGACCCTGGCGTGTCACCTTGTGCGACCCTTGTCTGGTGTTTTGTCCCCTTGTCGAAGGGTAAGGAGGACGTGGTCGCACGAGAATTTGGTAGCCTTGCCAAAACGACTGACGTCCTCCGAGTCCGATCTGTCCTGGCGTCTGTTAACCTCTCAGTAACCGCGCGACGTTTGGGCGATAGTTTACGTACCACGAAGATGGATGAGAATGCGTTGGCTCAGGATCCACGTGACCGAATACTCGAACGATGCGCTAGGATCAGCACGATAAGGCTTGTGGGGAAGACATGGAACGGAGGTAAGGAAATACCCGGTGGATTGAAGAACATGGTCGGTGCCCCGAAACATCAATATGTTCGCCAAATTCGTGACTGCACGGAAAGAGGTCAGCTGTATTCGATAATCGACGGAGAGAACATACACGTCAGTACAACGAAATATCCGAGACCATCGTACAGTAATCTTGCTCTCCAGTGAGAATTTTGGGATGATTGCCACACCAGAGACGACTTACATCTTGAAGAGCCGCGAGGTACTGGAGCGAGTCAGACTTGACGGTAAACTTGAAAGAAGCATGACTTACCCGGATGATACAGACTTGACTTTCATAAGGTAGACGGTCGAGATCGATAATGAGAGGCAATCATATAACATCGCTACCAGGTAAAATAACCAGGTAGAGATTGGGCTTTGCGGATGAGCGCTGGCGACCATGCAACTTCTGTATCGTCAGGAAAGACTGGACTTTGGCATTCAAGTAAATGATACGTACTTTCCCTTGTGTGGTCATGCGGATTTCAATCACCGTGCGCGAGGAAACTAACGACGACACTCACATCCGTCATTACAGCTGAATGGTACGATGTCAGTATGGTAATGGCTCGTGCGGAAATGGGTTCTCGACTCACCAATCCGATCATATAGACTGGAAAACCATTGGAACTGCTTAGATATCAGAACGGGGATCATTGCTCTCGAGTATGGGACGAAGAAAACGGACCGCAGCACCCAGAATGTAGGTTGATAAGAGGGTTCTCCCTACCCAGGGATTTCTCTGGGAAATACTATACGCCCTAGAGCTCGTCATCAGACTCGAGATAAAGGCAGCAGAACGAGGACTCACCGAATACCCAGGATTGCCTGCGACACCATTATCTGGACCACTGTCATACTAGTCAGACAGGAGTGCCAACGCGGTGTAGCTATTGAACCCGTACCTTTAAGTGCAGGAGCGGCTAGGCGGTAGTGCTCGCAAGCTTTGGGCGTGAAGCCGTGGTAGAAAAATCCTACATTACTGACGACCAGTACAATTATGCTCGTGTAACTGCATAGAGTGTGAGGCGTTGTTACCCAATCGACAAAGAAAGAAGACCCACCGAATAAGAACAAATAATATAAATCCCAAGCTATCCGTAGCCAATGTGAACTGGTTAGCAACTCTTCGCGGACGTGAATCAAAGCCTCTAACCTTCGCCGATTAGAGGACTTATATAACCGGTATTCTGTGGGGAGTGTAATGAGATAACTAGATGGATATGAGTTCCCACGAGAGGTCACGATCCGCAAAGGATAACGTACTCATAAGCGGCCATAGTCAGAGAAGCAACGCGTAGATTATTCTCTGCCGCAATAGCGCCAGAACTGGGATATATAGTTATGGTGGCCGCGACTACTCCTTCGGCCATTGGTTAGTTAGAGGCGAAAGGCAATAATAATAGGTGTAGGGAAAAGGGAAAGGAGAACAATATGTTATCGTGTTCGTGTGTAATTCATATAATTCAGGGGGGGGGTGGCCGAGTTGTTGTCTCAGGGATCGAGGCTCGTGTCAGAACTTCCGAACAACGAGAGTATGGCGCGCCAATATGAGGAGCGATGACGGCTCTATTTCCTCGTAAATTGGCATATAGAGACGAAAGGGCTCGCGAAATCGTTAAGCGCCCAGATGGGGCTATGAAGGGAGAGTCCTAGAAGGCGTTAGCAATTTTTTGCACCCCTGCGCCTATCAGGCACACTAATCTAGGTCACTTGCATGGGAATCCTGCGTTTGCGCGTCTGTGCAACTAACACTGGCACTGGCAAATTCAAGTTGAACGAATCGAACTTGTAACTGTATAAACACTTTGATGATGCGGTCCTAGCGAGCTTCCGGCCCGACCCCGGAGCCGAGTCTAGACGCCGCCTCCAGAAGCCAAGAGTGACTGTAGACAGCATAGTGCTACTTGTAACGCTCATCTATCCCTCGAGCTGTTGTGGCGATAGCACAAGACACGTACACACCTACAACACGACATCACCCATGTTGAGATCGAGCACAGATAATGCGCGATGACCATTTGCTTCCGCCTCGCACCCTACTTTACTTTGTTGGCACAATATGTCCCTCGTCCCTGTTCCTGTCCTTTCCCCCTCAATATACCTTAGACTACTCGCATGACAGCCATACGTATTAGACTTTTGACTCCGTAGTACAAATACCTTCGCTCCCTCGTACCTAGCACCTCAGACATCGCTTGTACACGCGCGATCATGATCCTGAGGTGAGCTTACTTTACCACTCGTTTACCTTCAGCATGTTTATGCCTGGAAAGACTTCGTGTTCTTTCTAGGTAAATACAATTGAGACATCGCTCGTACACGCGCGATCCTGAGACTTCGTGTTCTTTCTAGTTCGCCTCGCGCGCTGTTTCCGAGCTCCCAAAACTACCCATAAATCACAACCCATGCCCAGCGCAGTGAATGCTCCAAGGTACTAGTAGGCCGCACTGCCAGAGGTTGGCACTCAGTCCGTCTCAACGGCATCGCACAGGACCCAGCTCCTGTCAAGGGTGCACTAGTGCACTAGTAGTACAAGTAAATGAGACAATGTAGATTAAACATCATGATATTCCCGTTCCAAAATGGATTTGGGAGAAGCGTAATAATCTCGCTCTCTGGAGTCCTTGGCATGCAGCCCACCATGATCCACAACTATCGACCTTTCAACGCGCACCTCGAGATCAAAATCGGTCTCTGTGTTGCCGGACTCGTCCGGTAACCCTGGGGCGTCATTTCGTTTAATAGTTGTCTTGTGTTTTGGCTCTCCATCGAAGCGTAGCGTGGATGTGACCGCACGGTTTGTGGGTAGCTGGGCTACAACAACAGACTTATGTTTCATTCTCGTCTCTGGTAACCTTTTTAGTCGACAAGGCAATTCGAGCAATAGCTCACGAGGCCTCACATACCATGAAGATGGATGAGAATGCGTTGGCTCATAATCCAAGTAACGGAATACCCAAGAGATGCACTGGGATCGTCTCAATAGGGTAACGACAGGGAGCAGAAACTAGGGAAATACCCGCTGGTTGGAATGACATGACTTGTGCCCCGAAACAGGACTATGTTCACCGCATTCATAACTGCGCGGAAAGAGGTCAGTTGTATTCGATAACCGACAGAAAGAACATACGCGTCAACATAACGAAATATCCGAGGCCATCGTAAAGGATCCTTGCTTTGCAGTGAGACCTTTTTTTAGAAAATTCCCAAATTATATCACATACACCTTCACGAGCCACAAGGCACTGTCACTAGTTCAAGTCAGACGCGACAGTAGACGTTATAGGAACACGACATACGAAAATGCAATGGCCCTGACTTTCATCAAGTAGAAGATCGAGATCGATAATGTAAGGCAATCAAATAACATCGATACCAGGTAAAACGACCAGGTAGAGATTGCGCGTTGTGGATGAATGCTGGCGCTCGTGCAACTTGTCGTTTTGTCAGGAAAATCTAGACGGTAACAATGAGGACAACTATACGTACTTTCCCTGATCAGAATTAGTGGGTATGGTCCCGCAGACTTCAATCAGCATCCGCGAGTACAGTAAGGGCTGTACTCACATCTATCAATACGGCTAAACGATACTATGTCAGTACGGTAATAATGTCTACGGAAATTCCCTCCTGACTCACGCATCCGGGAAAATAGACTTGAAAACCATTGAAACTATGCCTCAGTCAGCACGGGAAACATCGCCTCAGAGCTGAGAAAACGGACTCCAGTGGCCATAATATACACCAACAAAAGGGTCCGGCCTACCCAATGCTTGCGTTGGGAAATGTTATACGCCCTAGAGCTCAACATCAGACTCGGACTCGAGATGAAAACAGGATAACCGGGAATCACCGAATAGCCAGGATTGCTTGCGACACCATTGTTTGGACCACTGTCAGGTTGGTCAGCCCGGAGTACCGATGCGGCGTAGTGCACTGAACCCGTACCTTTGAGGGCGGGAACAGCCAAGTGGAAATAGTCGCAGGTATTTGGCGTGAAGCCGTGGTAAAAAAACCCCACATTGCTAACAACCAGTACAATTACGCTTGTATAGCTGCAGAGAATGTGAGAAGGTTATATTATGCAACTGACAATGTGAGAAGACCCACCGAATAAGGACAAATAGTACAAGACCCGAGCTATCCACCAATGTCAAGGCCGATGTGAACCGATTAGGAACGCTACGAGCATGAATTGGTGCCTTTCACCTTCTGCGATTAGAGGACCGATAAAACCGGTATTCTGCAGGGAGGGTGACGAGATAACTAGGTGGATATGAGTCCCCACGAGAGGTCGCGATCTGCAACTGACAACGTACTCGTAGGCGGCGATGGTCACCGACACAATGCGTAAGTCATTATCTGCCGTTATAGCACTCGGAGTGAAAGCCTGAGCTATTTCGGAGACAACGATCTCGGACCGTCCCATGATCATTACTGGAACTGCTGATTAGTCGGAGGGGAAAGGAAAGTATGATGGGTGGAGGGATAAGGGATAAGGGATAAGAAACCGTAAACATCTGGACCGCCGGGTGGAAGTAGTGAATATATATATAATGCCTGCGGGGACCGCACAATCGCGCTCGTTCCGGGGACAGAGAGCTCTGTACTACCGTGGTGCCAAGCAGCGAGTGTTCGGCCCCTCGATCAGGGACCATAGCCCTGCAGTCAGATAGCCGGATATAAGTCGTCAATAATCAGTAATATCTTTTTTTACCTCCAGGGTTTGTGGCATGTGACAGTATCCACGGGACAACCTACTTTGGTACGACCGGCTGGGATCGGTTAACCTTAGGACGTTGAGTGGCGATACGACACCTACAAGGGATCCATCCGCCAGCTGAATGACCATGTCAGCCATAGAATAGTTTTAAAGAAGAGCGCGTGAGTGTTAGTCGTCCCACGATGTCGGGAAGTGTGATTTATTTACACGAGCAAGCCATTCACCAATATTCACCCCTCGAACGGACACAGATAGTCGAAGAGAAATTGAATTTTATTTATTTATTTCCCTGACTAATGCCCAGAGAATGCCACAAAGTATCTTAGTTGAGGGCTTGGTTGAGGGTCGAGCTCGGCCCGCCTCGAGGTTGGCAACCGACGTCTGCCACCGACACGACGCCACGGGTACTCCAATAAACCATTGGAGCAGGTACCAAGCAGGCTCGAGATGGGGAGGGCGCACTACGCCATGATCACAAGGGATCCTTCTTTTCTGCGCCACTCGGCCCGCGCCGCTTCAACGTCCAAATTACGATCACGTTTAAGCAATAGGGCATGTTCTACTTCTTGCGGACTGGTACCAGTAGGGAAAAGCGCTCGTCCAAGTGCTGAATCAGACAAGTTTAGGTCAATATCAAGCCCATATAGACCCGGGACGACCAATGTGAGTCGGCGGGGTTCGACATCAAGTGTTGCGGACGCAATAGTAGCATGAGTCTGGAAGATGTTGTGGTGTAGCCGAAGCAGAAATATAAGGAAACCGAGGGCGTACAAGTCTCGGAACTTGGATCGTGATAAAAATGTCTTGATCTTCTTTCGTCCACGTCCAGGAAGGACACTCGGAAGTACTTCCGTGAAGCTCCGAGAATCCTTTAAGTGGATGAGGGGAATAAAGATTTCCCGACCCGTCGACACTGGGAACTTCTTCAACAAGTCGCTTTGTCGAGGTATTACCTGGAGATACATCCCGGTGGCGGTCTTTGGGAAATAATTCAGCGGGGATGGAGACTATTCGCTGCTCGAGGGCGCCTTTCGAGGTGATGTTTGGCTTTCCAAGTGTGCGGGACAACGAAAACGAGTTCTGTACCTCAATCTGTTTCAGGGCGTGTTCTAGATCGTGGTGAAGGAAATGAGCCTCAGTAGATCTGGAGGTACGAGTATTGCAAAAACGGAGTTATTCGATCGAACGACACAAGTCCAGTTACAACTCGTGGATGACGATGACGCTTACCGATCAAAAGCTTCTTAACATCGGCATCTTTCAATACATGGCTTTTGAACAATGAGTGGTAGATACAGTCAAACACAACAGAAGGGTTTCCCGCTAGGCAAAACAGCGAGTCAGCGAGACAAGCCCCTAGCAATGACGCATAGCACCGCACCTTTGTCGGTATCCAGGCGCCCGTCGGAGACGAAGATGTAGATTGGGATGTCGCCCCCGTTATCTGAGAGTGTTTGATGGTCGCCAGTTGACGTCGCCGTGGCAAGTTCGAGGGTTTTTTTGACACTATTAAGAGGTGGAGGGACATCTTTCGACCAGGCTACGTTAACGAAAACCTTAAGACCTTGAGGGAGTGCAACTCGGTTGAGAAATCCCGGGTGTAGTAATTTTGATTTGACGCAGAAGCCGGGCGAAGGCGAAATGTTGGTATTTTTCCAAGTCGAAGTCATGGCGATCGATAAGGGCAAAAGTCAACACTCTTACTCTCAACCTTAACTTCCCAGTCGAGTCACAATGGACGAACAGGCCCAAAAACACTCTCTATCCAGATTTAGGCGTCAGTTGTTCGAACTCTGCTAATCTCTAGTATTCATGCGGTTCATTTAAGCCTTCAATGTTGTTTCGAGCAAGCCCGCGGCGGCAAACACGCCCATGCCAAACCTCGACGACGACCTGAGCACGCAAAAGTACATTTCGGACCGCAGGGTCATAGGTGTATGCTAGTGACTAACCCCTTGACTCGTTTTTGCACTCACGAATCGACCCAGTATGACCCTCTCATTCAACCTGCTCTCCTTCGGCACGAGATTCAATCCACCTCGGAGTCACACCGCACTATTGCCTCTGCTCGTTTCAACGCGGCAAGTATCGTCGCTGGTCACGATGATCGAGTTCTTGTCATCGTTGGCCCTTGTTCGATCCATTCACCTGAGCAGGCGCTTGCTTACGCAAAGCTCCTTAAGGAGAAGATACCCACCTGGCCAAATCTCCTTATCATCATGCGTGCTTACTTGTACGTTCGTCCTATTATGTCCTGATTGTGCTCAGTGATCAACCCTTGCTCCCTTTAGCGAGGTGGCTTATTTTTTCTCTCAGCGAGAAATTTCTTCCTGACATCCGTTCTTCCTTTTATCTAAGAAACCACGCACGACAGTCGGCTGGAAAGGCCTCATCAATGACCCCGCCATAGATGGTTCGTTTCAAATTAACAAGGGGCTCCGTCTTGCTCGCCAACTCCTCTGTGATCTCACCAATCTTGGAGTTCCCGTCGGCTCAGAGCTCCTGGACACTATTTCTCCACAGTATCTTAACGACCTTATTTCGTGGGGCGCGATTGGCGCACGCACTACGGAATCTCAGCTCCATCGTGAACTCGCTTCCGGCGTGTCGTTCCCAATCGGTTTCAAGAACGGCACCGATGGCAGTGTCACGGTTGCCGTCGACGCGATGCGCTCGAGCAGCAACCCTCATGCGTTCATGGGCGTCACGGAACAAGGTATAGCTGCTATCGTCAAAACGCGTGGAAACCAGGACGTGCACGTCATCCTGCGCGGTGGTACGAAGGGTCCAAACTTTTCTGCTGAGCACGTCCGTGAGGCTGCGAGCACGATTGCAAAGGCACGCCCGCAAAACCACCCCTCTATCATGATCGACTGTAGCCGTGCGTGTCCGCCGTTCCCATGAATCGCAATACATACTGAGACGAAATGGACAGATGGCAACTCGCAGAAGAATCATAACAATCAACCAAAGGTGCTCGACGACGTTTGTACGCAACTACGCCGTGGCGACAAGGACATCACCGGGGTGATGATCGAGTCCCATATCAACGAAGGCAGGCAAGATGTTCCCGCAGAGGGACCCGCCAACCTTAAATACGGCGTGTCGATTACCGATGCGTGCATTGACTGGCAAACTACAGTCACTATGCTCGATCGTTTGAACAGTGTACGTATTCTGTTGTTGTGCAACGTCGTTGCGCCCAACACTCTCTGTAGGCCGTGCAGGAACGCAGAACGGTTCTTATCGATGCGAGCTTGAGCAAAGTTGCTCACAAGAACGGAGTTTAAATAAATAAGAATAAGTCAGCAATGGTTCACGCGTTCTAGATCGTCTCCGTCTCCGTCTCCTCTCTGTCGCAAAGCCCTGTATCATTATAATACAAATACAGATGTCATTCACAGCAGTTGCTTGGGAGAAGAGGACGACGCATCACGAGGTCGAAATACGGGGCTACAAGTGGGGGAGGTGTGCAGAAATCATTGAAATATACAAAATGTAGGAGGCGGACCCTAAGTACTTGTCTGCTCTGCAGCCGACCCGGTTCGCCATACGTGCAAGACCTCGTCGAGAGAGCGCATAGCCCACCCAGATCCAAGTGTCGTGGTCATTTGTGTACCTGTGGCGTGGAGTACCTCGCGTACGCCACGTTCCAGTGCCGCGGCGTCTCCGCCCGATCCTTCTGGAGGAGGCAATTCGACACAGGCGGCGTGCGCGCGCTGCGCAAGGCCCTGGAGTACCCTGAGAAGCGTGGAAACCGGCACGTTATTCCGAAGCAGGTACCAAGCGACGGTGCCTGCGCCGACAGCGTCCACCACGGTTGTCGGGATGGCCTCCCCACGCGCATATGTCCCCAGGGCGGACAAGAAAGCGGGGTCGGTGCGGACAGCTTCGAGCTGCTGGTCGAGCGCAGACAGCGTGCCGGATAGCGTCCCTTCGCGGATCAGAGGCGCACGAAAGCCGTTCTCGCCTCTTCCACTGAATCGCCTCTCGTAGACCTTACTGTAAAAGTCGACCGCAAAACGTAGGTCTTGCAAACGCAGATGGAAGTAGCGCGAGGAGGGCTTCATGGTGCGATACCGGTATAGGAGGAGATGGCACTGCAGCGTCTGTGGCTTGTCTTGGAGTATGCTATCGAGTAGACTCGCACGGCAGTACGCGTTGAAGACCTGTTCTGGGCCCATTTCGGATCCATTTCGGCAGAGGTGGTCGGCGAACGCCAGGAAAAACGGGTCGTTCGAAAAGGAGGAGATAAATTGGTTGAGGTCCCCGGCGGGATGCGCCTTTGTGTCTGTGAGTCGCGGGAAGTCAAGGGTGGCAGCATCACCTGAGGATGACCCCGAGCGCACGAACAAGCTGCGGCTCCCCTTGGGGTCTTCCAGATAGCTCAAGAACGCGGTTCGGCGCTTGACGTAAATGGTTTGACTGCGAAGAAGCGACTCCTTGTGTCGCCGCACATTCGCTAAATCGAGGTAGAAAGGCCAGTACCTAGGAGTATCGACACGGATAGAAAGAACTCTATCGAAATCGGGGATGAGGGTGGGAGAGATTAGTTGGGCCATTTCGACGTCTGCGCCTTCCTTGACTTTTATCTTGATGGGGAGGTAGACGATTTCCTTCGTGTCGACGTCCCGCGAGATGAGACACCTCGGTTCAACAGACAAGACCCACAAGTGCCTAAGAGCTTGCAAATACGATTTGTTGTCTGCGGAAACCGGGGCGAACCGGGGAAAGAAGGCGGCTACCAAACACGCGATGGCTGCATCTGAGCTTCCTAACGTGTATCTGCCCCCACCCAGGAACAGGAGGCCAAGGGACATGTGGGTAGCCATGTGTGTGCCGTAGCGCATGGCCTGGTTGTACATGCCGAACGAGTACCGAAGCCTCCGCAGGCAATTTATTTCACCAGTCCCTGCCATGACAACATTCAAAGAGATTGATATCAGGTTCAATCCATCGCGAATCGCATGTCTCTTGATTTTATGATCGTATGCTGGGCCTGCGTGATGACGCTTGTGAACGGAAATAAGGCCGGCTGTACCCTGCTAACTTACCGTTTGTGTACGCTAAACGACTGAACGTGTCGTAATAGTTGATAAGCAGCAAGTACGGCTCCTCCCGGGCTGTGCCCGCGTACTTGAGGGCTATCGCGAAGCAACATCCTGCAACGATGTTGTAGAAAGCAAGGTCAATAGCATCGTCTGATGTCTTTCTTTGCGCCAGTCCGTCCAACTCTTTGGCGATGTAGGTTGGGAGTTGAGCGTCGACCCATTCCCGGGTAGGTGTGATTCGGTCCCAAAGGATGAGATTCCGAGCTAACGTGCGCAGCAGCAAGAAGTTCGGTGGGATATGGTTCAGGGCCATGACTGTGTCCGGGATGGTGAGAATGTCGGCGACTTCTTGACTCTCTGTTCTCAGATACATCAGCCCGAGAGCTATGGTCGCTGCAGGAGAGGTAAGGTTGATGTCGAACGCTGCCCGCGTACGTCTGCTGCGCATATGTGAAGGGGCCTCCCCATGAATGAGGATTCGCAGTTCCGAAACTAATGCTTCGTCGGCAGGTACTGGTACAACAGAGCCTCCGCCTAATGTGACCATCCCGAAAGCAAGCGCTGCAGCCATGGCGTAGGCTTCGCGGTGTTCATTGCTGAGGTCTGGTTGAGTGAGATCATTGCGGCTGATTTGTTTGAGACAGACTTCGGCCATCCGTCTGTTTTTAGAGCCCATATATAGGAGACCGAGGCCGACGAGGCCTGCAGCTTGGGTTATTAAAGGGACATTGAGATCTATTGTAGGCGTGGGGAGAAGGGCAGGGGTGTGTACAGCAATCAGTTTGGTCACGTGCCTGTTCCCACTGCCAACATTCGCCGCGGATAGACCAAGCAATATGCCGATGGACGTTAGGTCATGCTTGGGGGTCAAGTAGCCAAAGGTATGCCAGGTCAACATCTCCCGGAGATGGCCTGTCAATCCGAGTCCGTACAGAAACCCGGCGTGTTCGGGTGTCAACTCGGAGGGCCTATTGAACTTGATCCACGAACTTTCGATGACATTCGAGGAAGGGGATACCCTCAGCGCTGCGGCAACACCGTTGTGGAAGTCTCCCCAATTAAGACTGTCCAGAGGAATTTTGTTCGGCTCTGGGGCAATAGTGATATTCTGAGGTTGAATGTGTATCGAAAACTCTATCTTCGGGATGGCATATGCTTCTCGGGTCACCGTAGGTACGGAACCAAACGTGAACATAGCACGGCCCAAGGGTAGAGCAAGCGTCCGTTCCGCAATCCTGAGGACGTGGTTCTGCTGTTCCTTAGCTTGATCATGCTCACTGTGAGAAGATGATGTCACATTAATGCTACTATTGCCGAAAGCGAGCAAAAGCAAACCTGATCTCAGGACGTTCAATCATTCTAACTGTCGGCACTTCGGAGGAGCGCAACATTCGTGCGACCTCGTCGAGCCGCTTATCTTGACCAAATCGAATCCGAGTGAAATCGTCTATGTTCAACTCCACACCCGAGCCCGCATTGACTTCTCCTGTAGCTGCAGAAGCTGCCTGGTGGACAAGCGAGCGTATGACTGGCCGCTTGCGATTACCCTGAAAAAAAAAAGCGCTTGAGTTTGGAATTGCATACTAGCCGAAGTCGCTCACAAGAAATTCTTTGACGGGTCGATAGCCGGTCGCATTCAAGTCACTGAGATTAGCACCCGCACCTTCTGCCAAGTCATTACGGCCGATGAACTCGTACGCAGCGGCAGGCCAGTCTTGGCCTGGCGCTAGCTGACATGACCTTGCGGCCTCTCGAAGCGGAGCCGCGAGTCCGAGTGGCAGGAGGTTGAAGAACGCAAGACCAATCTGATGGTTGACCATCAAGTGCATAGCGTTCTCTGCCCGCTTTCGACTATCTTCTACTGTCTTGTCTGCGAGACATCGATAGATCAGAGTAAGCTGGCGCAGATAGGCGAGTGGTTCCAGTCTCCCATATGCGTAGCTAGGGGAAAGCTTGAATTGTGATGCAAGCTTGCGGATATCATACCAGGGAAGTTTCCAGTCAGGGTTATTTATCCTTCCGTAAAACATAGCCGTCATGTCCGGAGGCCAGACAGGTAGGCGATCATCAACGAATGACGAACCTACGAACATGTTAAGTAAGAACGTTCGTCTGATGGAGTTGCGAGACACAGACGATACACCCATCCTGCAGTCACATCAGGGCAGAAGCGCTTCCAATAGTCCGCCCACTCCGGCCGGATGACATTCGCGATAAGGCATATCAATTCTGCAAGGCGGTGAACGTCGTCGTGCCGATGGACCATCAAGCGAAGGTCTTCGCCTAGCATATGCAGCGCATTGAGGACGGGAGCGAGGAGAGCGTGCGGTCGCTTGGGTGTAGACGGGGGATTGGGAGAGGAGCGCGGTGGCAGTCGTAAGCCTGAAAGTACAAGGTCGTCCTCAAGGCGGGTGTAGGAAGCGGAACATGAGAGCCTCTCCCACGGGTTGTTTTCGGCCAAACATTTTTGATAGGGTTCGACTTGGAGTATTGTAGTTAGAGCGCTCTTGAAACTCTCAAACTCGACTTCGGGGTCGCAACTAAGTCGACGAGACCTCCATGCATCCGTGAAGGTTAGGTGTAAACCGAAGTACCAGTCCGCGGGAAGAGTAAGTGCGAGTACTTCCAGGCATTGCCTCGTGAGCAGGTCCTTGGGGGTAAAATCGATCGAAACTCGAGATAGACTACCATCAAGTTGCTCGACGGTGACAGCAGAACGTATTGGGTCTCTGAGAGCCACCACCCTGTTAGTTGGCACGGAAGCACTCGGGCAATCCACCTCCATCGCTCCTGCTGACGGCAATGTGGGGGGCTCCGGGGAGAAGTGTAGGTCGATACCGCTTATACCCACTGTGGATGCGTTATACTCTCGCAATCCATGGGTCAGTACGGTCAACGCGCCATTGGGTTCGGCGACGAGGAGATCATCTACGTTAGATCTCATTATGCGCATCGGCGCTACCGACACCGCAGGGCGTTCTGCGACTCGTGTCACTCGCAAGGTTGTATCTGAATCTTTAGCTACAGAAAGGATCGTTACGGTTTCCGATGCTGGACGACAGACGCCAAGAAGGACACGGTCGACCTGACCATCGAAACGCTGGTCGAAAATTGAGATGCTTATTTTTGACCAATCTCTTGAGCTACGCAACTCAAGCAGTGAGCAATAATAAAGGGTGGCAACGTCGGGTTCACTCACTCGTTCTCCGTCAAGTCCATGGTGTACAATCTCGTGATCCAGTGGGTAGAGCGCATGCGGGTATAGTCTGTTGGGTCCATGGCGACGTCACCTTCCGCTCTGGTTCTGCCCCCAAGAACCATGCGGTTTATGTCAACGCCTGGCCTATCTCGTTCATGATGGGGTCGTTGCTCATCCAGAAGCGGCAGTTGAGCCCTCGATGCCCCTGCGAGAACTGTTGGAGTTGAAAGTGAGGTCATGCTGGATAATGAAGGGACGGGGGGACGGTGGGGTGTATATGGGCCCGGAAAGGATCCCAAAGGGTGGTTCTCTGGAGGAGGTTGGGGCCGCCATCCGAACTCTTTATTGTTAGCAACCGTCTGCCGTTGATTGTCGGGGGCACCAGCGGCCATGGAGGCGCGCTTTTTGCGAAATCGAGAATGCGCCTGAGAAAACGGGATGTCCCCAAGCTTCACGTAGGCATACCTCCAGACAGTTAGCTGGCGCCGCTCAGGGTGGACGGTGACGAGTAAATCGCTATCTTCTCCGTGACCTTGACAGGAAACCCAGATGATAACTTCGCCCGCTGAAAGAGGCTCAGAAATATGATCAGAGTCGTAGTCGTCGTCATGGACCAAGGTGAGAGGTACGGAATGAAATCCGCCAATGATGTTGGCTGCGCGATCAACGACGGTAGCTTCAGCTAGTGGACTTATGAGAGAGAAGACAGTAGGAAGGGTTTCGTCGCCAGTCAATTCAGCTTCTTGGACCTCTGTCGGCTCCAAAACTCGTTGGATAATCACTCCGTGTGGATACAGAGGCCATGCTTTGCGCACGATGAAGGGTAGGGAAAATGTGTACTCGATACCATTGCTGAGGTATATCCACCCTACGCTGCGAAGGAAGACGAAGATAGCACGTACTCGCGACTCTGGTTCAACCTCACGCCTACGCTCTTGCTCCGCCTGATCAAATGGTCCAAAGGTGGTTCGAGTGCGACTGTCGCGCTCACGTTCGCGAAAATACCCAGAGTGGGCATCATTTGTGTAGTGACCTGAGGACCGTGACGCAATAACAGCTCCAGGCTGTTGGATCCAGCCAGCGCAAGCCCACTGAATGGGCTGTCCCTCGTGGGCGAACGACCATTGCTTCTGAACAACACCTCCCGTACACAGGACAACCCGTTTCTCGTCCCAAAGCAGTTCTTCTGCCCCGCCCTCCGGCTCAATGTCCGAGGAGATGTCGTAGAACGTGGAGTGTTGCAGGTTGGGGTCTAGATTTGATCCACGAAGAGCAGAGCGAATAGAACGCAGAAGGACAGACTCCTCATTGCGATTTTCGGAATTGAACCGTGATCTGAGGTAACGGGAGCTCATGTCACCTACCTGAAACTGCTGGAATTCAGTCTTCAGACCAAAATATCGAATTTTGCGTCTGCCAGTGGAGGTTCTGCCAGGTCACGGTCACGGGACAAACGTCACGTCACGACTCCTCACCAGTTATGGTGCGCGAATCACTCAGTGGCGCAAGGCCCTGAGTGATTTCCCAGAAATGGTTCGGACAACAACCTTAACACCGTAGCAACTTCTCTCACTACCTCATCATCACTTCATTCATGTCCTCTTCCGTGTCTTCTCTTTTCCAGCCTCTCCGCGTCGGGACTGTCGACCTTCAACACCGCGTCGTGATGGCACCTTTGACCCGTCTTCGTGCAAATAAGGACCGCGTCCATGGTGAACTTGCCAAGACGTACTACACTCAACGTTCAAGTGTACCAGGAACGCTGATAATATCCGAGGCCACTATCATTGCCCCTCAGGCAGCGGGATATCCGAACGTGCCCGGTATCTGGAGCGATGCCCAAGTCGCTGCTTGGAAATCGGTTTGTGTTTTCCTACGTCCCACAATAGCGTGTACACTGATTTACCGCACAAAGATCACGGATGCGGTTCACGCCAACGGCTCTTACATATTCCTCCAACTTTGGGCTCCTGGGCGCGCTGCCATCCCTGCCATCCTGAAGCAGGAAGGTGATTTTGATCTCGTCGCACCCAGCCCGATCCCCATCGAAAATAACGTTCCGCGCGAACTTACGGTTGCGGAGATCAAAGAATATGTTCAACTGTACTCCAAGGCAGCGAGCAACGCTATCAAGGCTGGCTTCGACGGCGTGGAGATACACGCAGCCAATGGGTACCTCCCAGACCAATTTTTGCAGACTGTTTCGAATGAGCGAACGGATGAATATGGAGGATCTTTGGAGAACCGTGTGCGCTTCCCTCTCGAGGTGGTCAACGCGATCGTTGCGGCCGTTGGTGCCGAGAGGACGGCGATCCGGCTCAGTCCGTGGTCCCAATTTCAGAGTGAGGAGTGACAGTCTCGGAGTGCTTCCTGAGCCCTCATCTACTTTATAGATATGGGTATGAAGGATCCGCTTCCTACCTTCACCACGCTTATCGAACGCATCCGTGATGAGCACCCGAACTTGGCTTACATTCACGTTATTGAGCCGCGTATGAATAACTTTACCGCCGCAGACGTCACGGATGAAAATCGGGCTCACTCGAACGAAGTCTTGCGGAAAATCTGGGGCGATCGCCCTTACATTGCGGCAGGTGGAATGGACCGTGCTACAGCAATTGGCACGGTGTCGAAGTACGGAGGGTTGGTCGCATTTGGTCGCCACTTCATTGCGAACGTGAGTCGCGTTTTTCGGCAGTCGGCGGAAGCATTTCTGAGACTACATCCGCAGCCCGATCTTCCGTTGCGTTTGAAGGAAGAAGTCCCCCTGACGGGTTATAACCGTGATACTTTCTACGTCGCAGAGTCTGCGGCTGGATACATTGATTATCCGTTTGCCAACAACGCCGTTACTGTTCAGGCACTGTGATACGAGGACGGCTGTGACACAGTGAGTTAGACGACATAGAAGTAAGACATTACACTGTCCTTTAAACTGCGATGCACGAGTCTGTAGGGAGGTTGTGTACAATCATGGTCTCGCTGAGTAAAGCGGACGACGTAGGAGCGAGCCCCATAGTATGCCAACAGGACCGCTCAAGATCCACAACACGGCTCGCAACCCACGACAAGGCGGTATTTCCGCCCCTCTTTATTTAGCGCTTGACGGGAAGCCAAGCCACTCCCACCCGGGAGTGGGGGGGACATATGATGCACAGTCAATGCTACGGACGCAAATTTCATACATGTATCAGTTCTACAGATTCGTGCTACATAGGGTATTAGGCCCCAAGGCGCACGTAAATGGATTCAAAAAAAAAAAAAAAAAAAAAAACATGGTCTAGGGGTGATCTCGACCTCAACCGAAAAGGGTATCTGATGTGATGTCCCCTTGTCCTTCCAAGAAGGGGCCTGGCCAGCATGATTTTGTGTCGGTTACAAAACTGTGACCATTGGAGTTGCGCTAAAAACATCAAATGGCATAGTATGCAGGGTTTGTGTACAATTTCGAGACTAGACAATGACTGACATCTACCTCAGGATCTACCTTTAAGTTGACGAAACACAGACGGGTAACATGAGCAGCTTCAGGAACCGCATGATAGCAATCTCTTCCATCTGGAGGGCACGATGGATGTCGGCTATGCGGGACTCTGAGATGTGGACACGTGCAAATCACGACTGCTCCGTTTTTTTGGCCAAACCATGGACGTATAATTTTTTGTATGATCCCATACAGTTTTATTCTATTTCATTGGGACGAAAGGATATACGGAAAGTGGCGACCGGGTGTCATCTCAAAATTTACACGCAACAGGGCCTTTTCATCGGCCCGGGAACGACAATATGGTGTCCAAGTCACTGTACCACATCCTCGAATCACTGTGCCTGAACAGCAACGGCGTCATTGGCAAATGGATAATCAATATATCCAGCTGCGGACTCTGGAGTGAAGAAAGTATCGCGGTTATAGCGCGTCAGGGAGAGTCCCTCCTTTAGACGTAACGGAAGATCGGGCTGCGGATGTGATCTCAGAGATACTCCCGACTGCTGAATGAAAGACGACTCACGTTTGCAATAAAGTGACGACCAAATGCGACCAACCCTCCGTACTTCGACACCGTGTCGATTGCTGTAGCACGGTCCATTCCACCTGCCGCAATGTAAGGGCGATCGCCCCAGACTTTCCGCAACACCTCGTTCGATTGAACCCGATTTTCATCCGTGACGGCTGTGACGAGACTCCCATTTGTACGCGGCTCAATAACATGAATATAAGCCAAGTTCGGGTGCTCATCACGGATGCGTTCAATAAACGTGGTGAAGGTAGGAAGCGGATCCTTCATACCCATACCTATAAAGTAGGTGAGGACTTGGGAAGCACTGCGAGACTGTCATTCCTCACCCTGAAATAGGGACCATGGACCGACCCGGACCGCCGTCCTCTCAGCACCAACGGCCTTGGCGACCGCGTTGATCACCTCAAGAGGGAAGCGCACACGGTTCTCCACAGATCCCCCATATTCATCCGTTCGTTCGTTCGACAGAGTCTGCAAAAACTGATCCAGGAGGTACCCATTGGCTGAGTGTATCTCCACGCCGTCGAAGCCTGCCTTGATAGCGTTGCTCGCTGCCTTGGAGTACAGCTGAACATATTCTTTAATCTCCGCAACCGTAAGTTCGCGCGGAACATCATTCTCTAAGGGGATTGGGCTGGGTGCAACGAGATCAAAGCCACCATCCTCCTTCAGGGCAGCAGGAATAGCAGCGCGCCCAAGAGCCCAAAGCTGGAGGAAGGTGTAAGAGCCATTGGCGTGCACGGCATCCGTAATCTTTGCGCGGTCAATCAGTATATACAGTAGCCGTGGAACGTGGGAAAACACAAACCGATTTCCAAGCAGCGATTTGGGAGTCGTTCCAGATACCAGGCACGTGAGGATATCCGCCTGCCTGAGGGGCGATGAAAGTGCCCTCCGCTATGATGAGCGTTCCTGGTACACTCGAACGCTGGGCGTAGTAGGTCTTCGCGGGTTCACCATGGACGTGGTCCTTATCCGCACGGTAGCGCGACAAAGGTGCCATGACGACGCGGTGTTGAAGGTCGATAGTCCCGACGTGGAGGGGCTGGAAAAGGGAAGACACGGAAGAGGACATGAATGAAATAAAGATGAGGTTGTGAGAGGAGTTATCGATGGGGGAAGTTGGGGGAAGTTGTTATAACTTGTCTAGAAAAACAGTTAGGGATTTTATAGCCTTGCGCTATGTCACGAGCGATGGAGGTGAAGGCTCCTGCCCTGACAGATGACCGGTAATCGAGCGCGCCCTTCATTAGAAAGGTGCGGAAAAGGTTTGTCGATGATTTCCAAGCACCACCTCGGGCAGGTAGGGCTCTCCCGGGCTTCTCTATGCAGCACGAGCGTCTCGATTGAAACTCGTTCAATAGGAGCCTAAACTGGCATAGGCGAGGGGTCCTGAGGCCTGAGATTTTGTGAGGGTTCAAACGTTCAAGCTAACGTTCAAGGTTAGCTGGTCTGAGGTAGAGCGAGGAACGAGCGGTGCCTTAGAGCATGATCGTCTTTGAGTGGCGGGCGAAGCGGCACGTGCTCATTTAATTCCTCTTTTACGTGCCGCCACCTGTCCGCCCACCTGGTCTAAAAAACCGGGATTACTTTCTTTTAACCCGCCCGCCACGCCCTATTGTTTAGAAGGATCGATGATGAGGTCCATTGTGTTCACCGACACTCATCCAGTCGCTCCGGGAGGGCCCACCCACCCGTCGCGACCTCGCCTTGGCCACAAGAACTCTCATTTTCGATCGAGAAGCGCTTCGCGCTTTCGCCCGTCCTCTGTGCACTTCCCCGTCTCGTCCGTGCGGCGCGCCTCCACCTCCCCTTATGCTCAGCTCCGCGCAGGACGGAACGCCCCATCGTAAGAGCTGAAACAGCGACTCGCAAAGAGCGGTTTTTGGCCCAGATCCGAGTCAATCCGAGTCAGTCAGTCAGCACAAGGCTGAGTAAGCGAAACAAGGTCCTGGGAATCGGCAACTTGAAACCACGCCGTAACGAAATTACTACCAAGCAGTCGCGCGGCCTCTGTCTGCTAGGGCAAAGGGCAATGACTTTGTGCAGAGGGGCGCTCGGGCTGTCAGATCCAACATGGTACATCCGTCTGCCACCCGTCTCCGAGGATAATGCCCGAGGCGGGCAAAGCCAAGCAGTCAGTAGCAGTTTCGAACCTGCGAAAGTTCTCGTCAGGGGGTCACCGCTACCCCGACCGCTGCGCCTTCCGAGACCATTTAGGGAGCCTACCAGTCTTACGACCTACCAGGGGAGTTGGCCAGCATAGCACGGCGCAGCGCGACCCCTGGTGGACTGGTTGCAATTGGGGTGAGTGTGAGCGAGGAGGAGGGAGGCTTCCTGCTAGAGCCAACCAGCACGGCATTGGCACTGCGCTCCCACACGCACTCCGGGCAGCCAAAACGGGCAACCCCTTCCAGCCCTTTCAGGGCCCCGGCTGCTCTTTTTCGACCCTATGTGGTATCAGCGAGGTCATATCACTGTGGGACCCCTGTGCCATCCGAAGATCCGATAGCGGCAAAGTACTATAAGCCTGAGCTTCCTCATCTCTGCGCTTCGGATAGCGCGTTTGCCGGGTCAGCCAACAGCGAATGGATGAAGAGCAAAAATGATGTGCCGTACATCTATCACTTCTGAAGTCTCTCGTCTGTTTCACGCTCGAGAGAGAAGCACATTGTGTCCTATTGGAACCGTGAGTCTATACCCACAGATCAGACGGTGTGACTCACTACACTACAGTAGATGCAGTGATGGTCACGGTCAAGTCGCGTATAAATTAGTTACGAGGACAAGGGGCTATCCTCATCATCATGTCCCTCTTCTCTCCACTGGTGTCTGGCTATCTCGTGGCGCTCGCCGCTATCCTGAGCCCTTTCGTTTGGCGAATCGTATACAACCTATATTTCCACCCGCTCTCCCACTTTCCTGGACCCAAACTTGCTGCCTGTTCCAGGCTATGGCTGGCGTATCGCGAGCTCATCAAGGGCGAGTCCTTGAGCGATTTGCGCACACAACTTCATCGACAATATGGTGTGCAAAATATTTTGTTGTCACTTTCCTTGATATACCTTTTCTCTAGGAGAGATTATTCGCTGGGCACCTAACGAGGTTCGTCCAAATTGAATGTCGCTGCGTTGTTTCCCCTGTGCGAAATTACCTTGCTCGTAGCTTCACTTCTCGAATCCCGCTGCATATAACGACATATACAACAACAAGAACAAGTGGGACAAGGACCACTCGCTCTACCGGGCCTACGACCTCGATACCTCAACATTTGGCCTCACACACTACTCTGACGCTAAACAGCGTAGAGATGTTCTCGCCCCTTTCTTCTCCAGGACATCGATCATCCAATTACAGGATCTCATACAGGAACGGGTAGGACGCAGTCCCACCGATGAAGTAGCTGTTTCATTTTCTTATCAATGCGTCAGGCGAACGTCCTTTGCGATGCCTTAGCTCAACAATTTGCGGCAGGTGAGAGAGCCTTTTAATTTTTGAACCGGCATCGTTAATCAAACTTTTGGTTCTTGCGGTACAAAAGATAAGTCTAGCGATCTCGTGCTGGGCTTCCACTGCTTTGCCGTCGACGTAATCATGAATCTCTCCTACGGGAAAAATTGGGACGAGACGAAAGTGCCAGACTTTCGCTCTGATATTGTCCTCGCTTCCCAAGCGGTCTTACCTATCTTTACCATGAACAAGTATTCAGGCCCTTTGTTGAAGATGATGCGATACATTCCGATGCGGCTTGGTAAGAAATACGGCACCCCTGTGACCAAGGCGTTATTTTTTCTCCGCGAGGTAAGTATTCACCCTAAAGCAAGAGTGGTAGTTGAAACGTTCCCCCACAGACGTTGATGCACCAGGTTTACGGAGTCTTACGCAACCCAAGCAGCCTGGATAATGCGTCCCACAAAACCATTTATCATTCGCTGCTGGGTCGCGATGCCAAAGAGAGACGGTCGCTCTCCAAGGTGAACCTATGGCACGAAGCAGGCGCATTACTCGGTGGAGGCTCAGACACAATCGCAACCGCCTCGACAACAATCTCGTATTATGTTTTACACAACCCCGAAGTACAGCAACGACTTGTAAACGAATTGCGTACAGCGTGGCCAGTTCTGGAAGAGGTACCGCGTTACGAAGTTTTTGAAAAGCTACCGTATTTGGAAAGTCCTCACAACAACGACTGGTTCAGCTCGAATCCTGAACAGCCTTTTGCAGACCGCGGTTGTGAAAGAGGGGGTTCGCATGTTTCCAGAAGGCGCATCACTTCCACGTGTTGTCCCCCCGGAAGGAGCGACGATCACTGGAACTTTCGTTCCAGGCGGCGTAAGTCCTTGGTAATGCGGTCCAGCCGATTCTGATGCACACTTACTGGATCCCAGGCTATCGTCGGCCAAAGCTATGTTCATGTAAACTTTTCACCCGCCGTGTTCCCCGACCCGCATGCGTTTATCCCAGACCGTTGGCTAGGAGAACACGCGAAGGCACATGAGGCCGCGCTGGCCACATTCTCGAAAGGTCCGCGAGGCTGTGTAGGCATAAACTTTGCATATTGCGAGCTGCAACTCGTCATTGCGGCGGTTTTCCGTCGCTTTGACGTGACTTTGGACGCGAAAAGGTTCGGATTATATCTTGCCATTGCCATGTTACTTGGTCGCTGAAGGAGGCCACGTAGGTCGGGAGACCTGACTACTGTGGAGCATTTTGTGCCAGTATTCAAGGGCCCGCATTTGCGCGCGTACTGTAAGTCTGTATCGGATTAGTGTGGATTCTCGCAACAGGGGGCTGCGTCTTGAGCAAACGCTGGAACAGATTGGCCATGCTCAAAGTTGAGCCGCGACTTTTGTGGTTCGTGGTTGGGGGTCATCGCATGCATACTAAGTAAAAAATCGAGCACCGTCTTGTCACGGGCCGAGTTGTTACGCTCAGATTGATGTCACATACTTTCTACTTACTTCTCGAATTCTCTTATCACTCGGCCCAATATGTTGACTCGACATCTTGTATGACTCGGCCATTCTCGCAGCTTCGTATAACTCAACTTTCGTAGTCCTTATAAGGACATTTTGTAACCCGCTAAAGCCCTATGTTCGACCTACTGTATTCAACTACAATAGTTGAATTGTATGTTCTATTGTGAAGTGGCAACAGCACTGAGATAGGAAGCTCATATGATACAGATTACAGAGAGGAAAAACGATGTAAAAGTGCCACCTTGTTCCGGGCTCGATCTCAAAACTCGTTCAATAGGAGCCTAAACTGGCATAGGTGATGGGTCGCGCGGACTGCGCGGACTGTGAGATACGTGAGGGCTGCAGGCCCTTTTCACCCGAGTCCTACGCGTTCAAGGTGCGGTTTTTGGCCCCGGATCAGCCCTAGGCTGAGTAAGCGAAATAAGGTCGTGGGATAATCGGCAACTTGAACCACCTCCGTAATATAGGCCTGAGCTTCCTCCTTATCTCTGCGCGTTTGCTGGCCAGCCAACAACGAATGGGTGGAGAGCAAAAATGATGTGGCGTGCATCTATCACTCCTGAGGTCTCCCGTTGCGGAACAGGTCGGTTTCACGCTCGAGGGAGACCCTTGGGGAGACCCACATGATCGTGTCCTATCAATAGAATCGGAACCATGAGTATGCGCCCACGGATCAGACGCCGTAACTTACTAACACTTATATCTGCACAGTGAGAACCATCTGCCAGTGATGTGGTGCTTCCAAATCGCTCTCGGTCACCGAAGGTCGGGGCAGAGGCTTCCACCTCAGCCAACACGGGAGTCATGACTACTGTAATCAAGACTGTAATGTCAACACGAAGAACCTTGCGAAGAACGCAAGGAAGAACGGTTCAATTGTCTCGGCGTAAGGCCATAAATCCCCCCCTCTTAGAATTAGAATTTAGTTCTAACCAACAACTCACCACAACAACAACCTTCTCACGACCTCCGAGCCATCATCCGAGTCGTTCATGCAAGCGTTCATGCACGTTCATGTCAAGTTCATGTCCTCTTCCGTTGGCCCTCAGTTGGACAGTCACGCCTAGTCACAGTCCCGTTTTAGAAATTCTGGGACTCCGCTGAGGGCGTGAAGCGTGACGGATGGCCATTTTGCCAACTTCGCAACACAACATATTTCAGCAAAGAAAAAGGTCAGAGTGTGTTTAGGAGTCATACAGGACATTATATATTTAATTTGGTAGCGATTGAGCTAGAAATGAGCGAGAAATTGGAAGTGTCCAACAGAGGGGGGGCTGACTGACTCAAGGACTGACTCGCCTCTCCGCGTCGGGACTATCGACCTACAACATAGCGTCGTGATGGCCCCTGTGACTCGGACACACCACTGGCACCGTGCAAATAAGGACCGCGTCCATGGCGGGCTTGCTAAGACATACTACACCCAACGTTAGAGCCTGAGTGTACCGGGAATGCTCATAATATCAGAGGCCATTGTCATTGCTCCACAAGCAGCAACGAGATATCCAATCGTGCCCGGTATCTGGAGCGATGCACAAGTCGCTACTTAAAATCGGTTTGTGATTTCCATGTCCCACGACTACTACAGTTAGGTTCTCGGAAGCGCTGCCGCTCCTACCAAGGCTCCTACCGTCCGGAGCAGGGAGGTGATTTTGATCTCGTCGTACCGAGCCTGATCCCTGTCGAAAAAAAAGTTCCTCGCTAACTTACGATTACGGAGATTAAAGAATACGAGGATGGCCGTGATACAGTTAAGTTAGACACCATAGATGCGGGACATTACACAGTACTTTGAAACTGTGTTGCCTGAGTCAATGCAGGCAGATTGTGTCTCTGGGTGTCCGAATCGACTGCTCCATTCTTTTTGATCTCATCACTGGCATCGACAGATGTTTCCATTGATCCTCATATGACCTCATAACTACAGATCCTAATGTACAAACAGTTATTTATTTATTTTGGGGGGAAAGAATACCGGGAAAGTGGTGATCGGATGTCATCTTCAGGATTTGCATGCGACAGGGCCTTTTCAGCGGCCCGGGAACGACAGTATGGTGTCCGAGTCACTGTACCACAGCCATCCTCGAATCACTGTGCCTGAACAGCAACGGCGTCATTGGCAAATGGATAGTCAATGTATCCAGTCGCAGACTCCGGTGTGAAGAAAGTACCGCGGTTATAGTGCGTCAAGGGAAGTCCCCCCTTCAGGCGCAACGGAAGATCGGGCTGGCATGTTGTCTCATAAATACCGCCACTGACTTCCGAACGAAAACACGACTCACGTTTGCAATGAAGTGGCGACCAAATGCGATCAATCCTCCGTACTTCGACACCGTGTCGATTGCCGTAGCACGGTTTATTCCACCTGCCGCAATGTAAGGGCGATCGCCCCAGACTTTCCGCAACACCTCGTTCGATTGAGCCCGATTTTCGTCCGAGACGGCTACAATTCCGGCATCGCCACTTGCGCGGGGCTCAATAACGTGAAGGTAAGCCAAGTCCGGGTGTTCATCGCGTATGCGTTCGACATAGGTGGTGAAGGTAGGAAGCGGATCCTTCATGCCCATACCTATGAAGCAGATTATGCTTGAGATGAGGGCCCAAGAAACACAACGAGACAGCCATTCCTCACCCTCAAATGGAGACCACGGACTGATCCGGACTGCCGTCTTCTTTGCGCCAACGGTCTCAACGACCGCTTTGATCACCTCGAGAGGGAAGCGCACACGGTTCTCCACAGATCCCCCATATTCATCCGTTCGTTCGTTCGACACCGTCTGCAAAAACTGGTCCAGGATGTACCCATTGGCCGAGTGTATCTCTACGCCGTCGAAGCCGGCCTTGATAGCGTTGCTCGCCGCCTTGGAGTACAGCTGAACATATTCTTTAATCTCCGCAACCGTAAGTTCGCGCGGAACATTTTTTTTGACGGGGATCGGGCTGGGGCCGACGACATCAAAGTCACCTTCCTGCTTCAGGACGTCAGGATCGGCGGTGCGACCAAGAGCCCAAAGCTGGACGAATAGGTAAGAGCCATTGGCATGGACCGCATCCGTAATCTTGGTAATGTAAATTAGTGTATACGCTCTTGTGGGACGTGGGAAAACACAAACCGATTTCCAAGCAGCGATTTGGGCATCGCTCCAGATACCGGGTATATTATCATACCCCCCTGCCTGAGGAGCGATGAAAGTGGCCTCGGTTATCATGAGCGTTCCTGGTACACCCGAACGCTGGGTGTAGTATGTCTTGGCAAGTTCACCATGGACGTGGTCCTTATTTGCTCGGTGGCGTGTCACAGGGGCCATGACGACACGGTGTTGAAGGTCGACAGCCCCGACGCGGATGGGCTGGAAAAGAGAAGGCACTGAGGAGGACATGAATAAGTGACGATGACTCGGAGGCTGTGAGAGGGCAGTGGTAACTTGTCGTTAGAACCAATTCTAGGAGGGGATTTATAGCCTTGTCGGAGTCATGAGAGTAATTAAACCGTTCTTCGTGTTTACATTAAAGCAGTCGTGATCCCCGTGTTGGCTGAGGTGGAAGCCCCTGTCTCGCGTGCGAGCCCTTCGTCGGCAAGGAGCGCAAAAAGTAAGCCGGCGATTTGCAAGCACCACGTCACTGGCGGATGGCTCAGATACGTGAAGTAGTATCTGAGGGTGCAGAGTCATTCGATTGATAGGACATAGTGTGGGGCTCTCTCGAGCGGGAAACCGACATGTTCCGAAGTCCGAGACGGGGGACCAGGGTACGCCACATCATTTTTGCTCTCCACCCATTCGCTGTTGGCTGACTTAGCAAACGCTCTGCAGAGTGCAGAGATAAGGAAGAAGCGCAGCTGGTTAGGGCCAGGTTAGCAATCTCATCACGTTGGTCCCAGTTCCATGTTTCGCTTACTGATCCTGAGCCCAAAACTGCAGAGTTGTACCGCTACATAGGTAGGATCAACAGGCCTGCAGGCCGCAGCTCTCACGGGTCTCACAGATCTCACAGTCCGTGCGACCATCACCGCGTTACCTATGCACTATTAGGTTCCTAGAAACCGTCCAGTTTGAATGGGTTTCAATAGAGACGCGTTGCAGGACGCTGTAACCTACTGGCTGGCATCCGAGTCTGCACGGCCGGGTGAGCCTCGGTCACGGTGGTGAGAACCCTCGCAGCGCTGCTTACAAATCATCCACTTATGTTTTCATTTCTTCAAGTTGCTGACGAAGGGCTCGCGCGCTCGGTCACTTTCACCTTAATCGCTCTCACGACTTGGCGCAAGGCTATAAATTCCCTGCTACTAGACATGTTTCTAACAACGACTTTCCTCATCTTACCACCGCGACAACTCCTCTCACAGCCTCATCGTCACTTCACTCCATGTCATCTTCTGTGTCGTCTCTTTTCCAGCCTATCCGCGTCGGGACTGTCGACCTTCAACACCGCGTCGTCATGGCTCCTTTGACACGCCACCGTGCGAATAAGGACCACGTCCATGGCGAACTTGCCAAGACGTACTACACCCAGCGTTCGGGTGTACCGGGAACGCTCATAATAACAGAAGCCACTTTCATTGCCCCTCAGGCAGCGGGATATCCGAACGTTCCCGGTATCTGGAATGACGCCCAAGTCGCTGCTTGGAAATCGGTCTGTGTTTTCCCACGTTCCACAGCTATATATACTGATTTACCGTGGAAAGATTACGGATGCGGTCCACGCCAATGGCTCTTACATCTTCCTCCAGCTTTGGGCTCTTGGTCGCACTGCTGATCCTGCCCTCCTGAAGCAGGAAGGTGGCTTTGATCTTGTTGCACCCAGCCCGATACCCTTCGAAAACAACGTTCCGCGCGAACTCACGGTTGCGGAGATTAAAGAATATGTCCAGCTGTACTCCAATGCAGCGAGCAATGCTATCAAAGCTGGCTTCGACGGCGTGGAGATACATGCGGCCAATGGGTACCTCCCGGACCAATTTTTGCAGACGACGACGAACGGACGGACGGACGAATATGGGGGCTCTGTGGAGAACCGCGTACGCTTCCCTCTCGAAGTGGTCAATGCGGTCGTCGGGACAGTTGGTGCGGAGAGGACGGCAGTCCGGATCAGTCCATGGTCCCCATTCCAGGGTGAGGAATGCCCGTATAGTAGTGCTTCCCGTGTTCCTAATCTGTTTCATAGGTATGGGTATGAAGGATCCGCTTCCTACCTTCACCACGTTTATCGAGCGCATACGCGACGAACACCCGAACTTGGCTTACATCCACGCTGTTGAGCCGCGTATAAATGGGAATACTGTCGTCGCCGTCACAGATGAAAGTCAGGCCCAATCGAATGAGACGTTACGGAAAGTCTGGGGCGACCGCCCTTACATCGCGGCAGGTGGAATGGACCGTGCTACAGCAGCCGATACGGTGTCGAAGTACGGAGGGTTGGTCGCATTTGGTCGTCACTTCATTGCGAACGTGAGTCATGTTTTTCAGCAGCCGGTGGAAGCATTTCTGAGAGCACTTTCGCAGCCCGATCTTCCGTTGCGCCTGAAGGAGGGACTCTCCCTGACGCGCTATAACCGTGATACATTCTACGCTATAGAATCTGCGGCTGGATACATTGATTATCCGTTTGCCAATGACGCAGTTGCTGTTCAGGCAAAGTGATTCGGGGATGGCTGTGATAGAGTGATTTAGAAGTAGGCCATTATACTGTACTTTATACTACAATGCAAGCGGTACAATCAGAGTCTTGACAACCGAATGTTATTTGTCAGACATCTTACGTAGTCTCAAGCTGTCCGCTGTCCGTTTGGACGAACGACGCCTCCGGTAATGGACCCTGGTGACACACAACCCGATTTCTTTCGTTCATTAGACAGTGACATCGATCCTGTTTCTTGGATCAATAACTTACTCCAAAATGGTGCTCGCGAACCTTCGGATCTCAGTTCTCTCGAAAAACACCTGAACAACATCATTCCTGCCCTCGAGGTTGCGTCGGAAGACCTCTCGCTTCACATCGAGCGTCTCATAGAAGAAATATCACGTTCTGCTTCGCGTTTACCCTATGACCTCCATTTCATGCGCGATGGCGCGCTCTCAGTTCAAGTCGCCCTCAACAATCTCACCAATCGCTCGACCTCCTTCTCCCCGCAGTCATCTGCCACTCTCGACAGGCTCCATTCACTTGATATCATCAAGAGACACATGGAATCGGCCCGCGACGTCCTCCGTGAGGCGGAGTCTTGGAGTACACTCGAGTCCGAGGTATCCTCCCTCCTTTCCGAGCAGAACTATGAGAAGGCCGCAGAAAAGCTGTCAGAGGCGAACAAATCCATGATCGTATTTCAGAACACGCCGGAATACGAGGCGCGCCGCGCGCTCATGATTTCACTCCAAAACCAGCTGGAAGCCTCTCTCAGCTCTGCCCTCATCGCGGCCATCAACAGTCATGAAATCGCACTCTGTCGCCACTATTACACTATTTTCGGCAACATCCAGCGCGGTTCCGAGTTCAGGGCGTACTACTTCGGCTCTCGCAGGAGCTCGCTCATCACCACTTGGCAAGATGCTCAGCTTTCGGACGCCGGCGACTCGTCTGTCTCCCCTTCTGCTACTCGCCAAACCTCTGACTTCCTCACGGCATTTTTCGCCGACTTTCTTGCCGTGCTTAATTCTGAGCGTGCATCTACCTCGGCTATCTTTCCCGACCCACAGTTGACCCTTTCATCTTTCATCACCTCGACCTTCTCCACGCTCCAACCCACTTTTACGGAGCGGCTCTCCGCGTTGTGCGATCACCATGGGCCTGCCGTTCTAATCGAGCTCATCGCGGCTTTTCAGGCGACCGAGAAGTTCGCCGTTGCTGCCGATAAGATCCTCGAGCGCACCGAGGCATCGACTCCTTCATTGTCCCCGCCGAGCGACGGCACGAGCTCAGAATCTACGTCCAAGTCGTTCAGACGCCGGTCCTCTCACTCGAGACTCTCCATCTCTCGTCGCATGTCCCTATCGTCCTCCGCCACTGGCGCGTTACAGCTGTTGGGGAGCGGCCTCGATTGGGATACCGAGGTTTACGAGCCTTTCCTCGAGTATCAGGTTTCTTACGGCGCCCTCGAGACGAAATTACTTTCTTCGTCTCTTCCCGACTCGTCACTGCAGGCTGACCCCGCGAGGGGGCTCCGCGAGCGCACACTTGATGTGTTTTCTCTCGCGGAGGAGAGTCTTTCTCGCATGCAGGCGTTCACACACGGATATGGGGCCGCTGCCCTGGTGTCGTCGCTGGACGACTTCTTGGCAGCTTTTATCGACAGCTCCCGCGCCTCATTCGTGTCATTCATGCCGGCGTCGACAGCGTCGGTCGTGGCTGGCTCTGGCGCGGAGGATCTGGCAGACCTGGATTACACCCTTGAAGATTATTCGGCGATCCAAGTATGGCTTCACCTGCTCGAGTCCCTTCGTGGTGTGCGTGACCGCCTGTCGGTGTTCGAATCGCAGCTGCGTGGAACTCTGCTTCAAGTCTCCATCGCGTTCCGCGCTCAGGCTCACGACCCACGTGCGAGCCTTCCAGGCACGACGCGGGGAGCGCTGGAACTGCTCTCCCAATCAACACTTAACTCCCACCACCTGCACGATCTCCTGGACTCCGTACAACTACCAGAAGGTCGCCAGCCTACCCAGGACTCTGCTCGGTTGCACAGCGCCCCCCCATTTCTCGTGAAAGCGCGCACCGCCCTCGATGCTGCAGCTAGCCTCGTACAGACGTCACTTCAGGGAGCGATGTTGTCTCCTCTTCACAAGTCTCTCGCTAATTATGCTTCGTCACCCCTTTGGACTGCTTCGAGCCAAGGGGCATCACGACGGGTTGGAGGCGGAGGAGCGACCAGCGATGCTGCAGTACCGACGTTCTCGTTGTCTCCTAGTGAGGCGATGCAACGAGCCGCGGAGGGTCTACTGAACCTTCCACGGCTGTTTGAGGTGTACGCAGACGACGACGTGCTGTCCTTCTCTATCGAGACGCTGCCACACGTCGACTCGGCATTGTTAGAATCGCTTACGGAACCGACTGTCGGAGAGCCACCGTCGTCGATACATGCGCGGCGCGCATCGATCGCCCGTCCTCTGACGCCGGCATTCACCCCAGAGGCGATTGCGAGCGTCTGGCTGTCGTCACTGAGCCTCTCCCTTCTGGAGCACGTTACCGAAAAAGTTCTTCCCTCAATCGGGTCTCTGACAAGCCCCGGTGCCGCGCAGCTTTCATCGGACCTTGGTTACTTGGGAAACATCGTGAACGCTGTCGGCGTGGAGAGTAAAGAACTTGGAAGGTGGATGGAAGTTGTGAGTATGGATGAGGATACGGGAAAAACGACGGCGCTAGTGGATGGTAGTGATCCAATTTTGGTGGTAGTTGCGAAGATGCGGGGATGGACCCTCGCATAGGGACGAGAAGCTCATGGCCCGACGTGAGTTAGGTTTTGTCTTTGTTACCGCGTGCTCGATTTCGCTTACGAGTCATCTGATTTCGTCAGTGATAATTGGCCTGATCTCATTCGCAAAATGCGGCAAACCCTAAGGGAATGACTGCCGAACACTGAAATAGCAACCTGGACTTTAGTGTTAGGTGTTTTTAACTCTCAAAACCTGTCATGAGCCCCCCGAACGGAATATATATCTCATGTACAAGCCTGAGCCATCCGGTGAGGGCGAGTGAATCATCTTTGTTTTGCCTGAGCCTTCTAATACGTGTTGTGACTCTCACCGGACCCTATCGCAAGATCACGGCAAAGGTTTTGCTCCCACAGTTCACATCCACTGCGCGAATGTCACTGCCCTCTTATTGAGAGCTCCCATCAGCATACCCCATTCCGACTTCTCTGGCCAACACACTAAATATCCTATCGTAAATCTAGTCGCCTTCGTCTTCATCGCACACATCGGATTCTGATAACGAACAGGTGACCTTCACTTTCTTCGATTCCCTCCACGGTGTTCTGTCGCCGTCACTAGTCTGTCAGGTTCTCGTTTCATTGCCGAATCGTCACACTCTGTACTCTAGAACCCCAGGCTGAGAATCTGACCTTGTTCTCTTGCACAATCACCTGTCGAATTGAGAAGCAGCGGAGTCCCATCAGCCTGGCAAAAGGTGAGCTTGCCGAGAGCGGAGACCAAGTGAAGACCACAACCAGCCTTGAACCAGGCAAGCTTTGAACGGAGTCGACTGCGTCCTTTCGCTCAGCCTCTGGGTAACACGTGACAGTAGTCGGAAAACGACAACAGTGAAGGACAGTTCCGAAACTACCGGCGACACCCCAAACGAATTCTTCCCGGCTAAGGTACAGTGGAGGTGCTACAGTAAAAACGCTTCTTTTTCCCTCCATTTTTTTTTCTTTCTTTCTTTTGATTCACTTCTTTTTCCGTTCCACGGACAGGAACACGCCACGCCGTCTAGCCATTTGACGTGTTTGCCAAGGGGCACGGCACAATAGAACAGTCAATATCAGAAAGAAACTGTGATACATTACAGTAATTTATCTGACGTGCACCACATGCCCTGTCCCTCCACTTTCTCAAGGGATCCAGGGGTGGAAACGTTGATGATCCGTAGCCTCAACCCACGGACCTCATTACCATGGGAGCTCGACCACAAAACTCCCGCTGAGGGCGATATAGAGGGCCAGGTATATTTGATGGCAACTGTGACATTGTGAATAAGTCCCCATTTATCGATGGTTGTTACAGTGCGGGGTCTGGCAGACCCAGCAACATTGACATACAAAGCATTTTCACATCCGGCGGCCATTGACAGGTACTGGCGCCCAAGCTTTTAGGTTCCTATCATCGACACCAGACAGTCACGACAAAGCCCGACGAGTCCGCAATCGGCTGGCGGGAAGAATTTGAAATGTTGAACAGTAGTCAGTAGTTACACACATCATTGAGCTAATCTGGCAACTTCAAATACAGCACATGGATGATGGAATTGGTGGGCACAGGATGGTACACTCGGACGAGTTAAAAAGGCTATATGCCGACGCCACGACTTCCCACGTGTTACTCGAATATAGGAGACCTGTCTGATGCACCGGAGCTAAAGGGTACGTCTACAGAGTCCAGACAGGATGTTCAATGCCGCACTTGAGCTTGATGCCGCATACGCAATGTTGGGCCGTCGAGTCATTCTTTCCGGGATCCCGAGTGTTCCATTGTTCGGCTACACTTATTGGCGCCTGATCTTACCATATGATCAATTTCCACGAGCACCGCATGGCGTCGACTCGGCTAAGACGACAACACTGTAGTCGTTGATCGTGCGCATTCAGGAATTTGGGACTAACCATGCCAACCACGCACCTCGTTAATCGACGCGCCCAGCTGTCGTGAGACTGGTTACCTTCCCATATACACCAACCTGGGATGGTGCACTGGAGGCCACACCACCGCTCCTACTCGTCTGATCGACAACGCCAAACAGTGTGAGAACGTACCGAGATTGGCTCAATGCAAAATAACAATAACCCCGTAACTGGGATGAAATGATGAGATGCGTTATTTGTGCGCCCGGGTCGTTGATTGACATTGACGGGACGGAAGAACCCAGCGTATGTTGGCTTCCATGCGCCAGCCGATGACATGACGTTCAGGGACGAGGTCACACCGGAGACCCATTTGAGAACACTCTAGAGACGTTCTCGAGGCTCTCATGAACGATGGGCCAGGATAGTTCTCGGTGTCTGTAAAGCAGCAGCATTGTGAATAATTCGATTCACAAGAATTACGCAACGACGTCTGATGCGCAGATCGGATGCCCTGTGATCGTTGCGGGGGCCCTTCACGTCGAGAATGCATGACAGGGTAAGCGACAAGTCCAAATCGAAAATGGCGTGACGTTCCTGTATCAAATTGTGGTCACACTTCTGTATGTCATGAATTCGGAGCGGGCCCGAATGGAGCGGGCCCGCAAGCGGCCCGAGTAATTTCTTACTGTAAAAGGGAATCTGCATATCATACACTTGGACGCAGTCACTAGTCACTGGTCACTGGATGCTGTGGTGTGTGGAGTGTGGAACGTAAGTGGCACTTGGCAATACGTAGTAAGGAGAACCGGGAGAACCGAAAGCGGCCATGAAGGAATAGTGGATATCAGCCAAGCAGTTAGTGGGGTGGCGGATGGAAACTTTACAGTAACTCATCAGAACTTTACACATTCTGTGGTGAAGTAATTTATGACAAACAATGTAAACAAAACCAAGGGACATGTAATAAGCACCACCATGGACTTGGAGGGGAGGGTGCATGCGGCATGATCCTGCTTGACCACATGTTACAGTCACGATCGAACGAAAACATCTGAACCTCCCTCTCAAGCTCCCTCTTGTCATGCGCCCGCCGGGTTTCCAACCAACCAATAATTTGGCCGCCCTGGGCAGAAAAGGCGTGGGCGCTGATGCTGCTTCGGCAAGATGTTGCGGAAACGCCCAGGAAGCGCTGGTTACCCCCCTGACTGTGGAAGCCATCCATGAACGGTCGTCCGGGACTGACTGAACACAGCTACGTTGGGCGCAGCAGAGTGCCTACGATACCAACAAAGACTCCTGGCACGTCCAAAGGTACCGCTTTCGGAGGTCATGTAAGAATGGCACATCGATGAGCGCTGCCGTGTTACATTCATGATCGCGCCGGGTCTCTCCATCATCATTCCCCGCAATACACCGGCGCCAGAGCGGCTAGTTTTTGAGCGCCGCCAGCAAGTTCCCCAGGGATGTAAGGGCGCAGACAGACGAAACATCCACGGAGTACACTACAGTGTCTAACCGAAAGAAGCAGGCTGGCAATGCGATCCACGTGTGCAAGAAAGGAAGGATGGCAATCCTTATGAGCGCGTTACGTGGCTGGCTAAAGTGATTACATCAATTCCATAAATTTCGTCTCCGCTTATGCGGAGATAGACATCGTTCTTCTAGAACATACCAAGATACCAAGAGCAGTTCCTACTGTAGGTGCATACAGTTACCAAGAGAAACCTTGTTACAGTAAGATATTGAAACCATTTCAACCTTGATTTCAACGTGAATTCACTGGCGATTCTGGACTCGCGGAATCGGACCTCTGAATCGGGCGTGATTCTTCTTGCTCAAATGAACTCACACTGTTCCCGCGCTCGTGGTGCGTGGCGCGCGGGTGTAAAACAGAGCATTCGCAGGACTAAGTTACATTAAGAACTTCATAGCCCAGACGAGCGCTTTCGTGCGCTGTTTTTCTCCATTAGTCCAGACAAGGGCTTTGGGGGTGGAGCTTGTGTCGGCGACTGGCCATCTTAGGGGTATGAGCTTGGCCCATTCAATGCCCGGTCAGAAGAAATATTTTGGACTTTCCGTCAATGCCAGATTCCCAAGGTACTGTATATTCTTTTTTTTTTTTTTTGGATCAATTTATATTCCGAGGTACTGTATATTCCTGCAACTCCAATTTGACACATTGAGGCATTTAAATGCCCTATTTGCCTCCGTCGTACCGTATTCTTTCTCGTCAAGACCGCGGATCAGACGCGAGTGGACCCGGTATCGCTTAAATATCGAAGCACTACCTTCTTCGACGCCTACAAAACCACGGTGGTCGGTGGGGATGACTATTACATAAGATGGACAGATGTCTTCTGTCCGGCGTTCGGCTTCAAGTTACTGTATGTACATTTCAAGCTTTGAAACACACATCATGCATGTCATTGATGGTCAGTTTGTCAGTTGCCGTGCCTGGGGCGTCTCTGGCTCATGGAGTGTACAGTAGTTACCTTTCGCATCCCCAATTGCTTGGTCTCACTGAGGGCGGCCGTGAAAACCAAGGACTCGGAGCTCTCACACTCGTGTTCAAAAACGTGGCGATTCAGCCCTAGCTCACTCCTTTACCAAAACAGCCCACTCTTGTTGGTGCTCCCCAGCGTTTGGCCTGAGACCATCGGCGGATACTGGAACTAGTGCCACCGATCTGTCGAACCTTTATGCTAGGATCCTGTGAGGTCCCTCCATTCCTCTCAGAACGGCAGTGGACCCCGCTCGCTTTTCGATCATTTTCCCGAGTGCTTCTCGCATACAGCCACCATCACATTTATATCCAGAATGAGACGGCTTCCCATGTCCCTTGCCGGATTCATACACGTCATAATAGGCGCCTGGTGGCTGGGGGACTCTTGGTTTCATAAACTGACTACACCTTATACGCGTCCATCTTTGGCTGTGTGGGCGACAGTCGTCTCAGCGCTAACCATGTCAACAGTATAAAATGCCGCACTGTAGTCTCTAGTGGGCCTTGCTCCCAGACTCATCAGGTCCCCTTCTTCTTTAGTATCCCCACTCGCGATGTCGCGGCTTCGCTCCTTTATTTGCCTCCTTGCTGCTCTCTCCGCAGGTGTTTCTGCCTCTATCGGCCCCATCATCAATGACCTCAAGATCGTCAATGAAGAGATCGCCCCTGACGGGTTCCTTCGCCAGTGAGTTGCTTGAGGTTGCTGCCGGGGTGATATCGACCCTAATTCATCCTACGCCGTAGAACTGTCCTAGCCGATGGTGTATTTCCTGCCCCAGTAATCCGGGGGAAGAAGGTAGTGTTCATGGGAGGATCGCATGATAAGTTCTGACTCTGAGTTTGGTAGGATGGCCGTTTTAAAATCAACGTCGTCGATAAACTTAACGACCCCTCCCTGGACTTGGCCACCTCCATCGTGAGATTTTATTTTATTTTTGATATGCAGATTATAATTCAGTGGTGTTTCTCCGCAGCACTGGCATGGACTCTTCCAGAAGCATACGGCTTATGCTGACGGTCCGGCATTTGTCACTCAGTGTCCTCTTATTCCGAATGAGTCCTTCCTATACGACTTCGCGGTTCCGGGCCAAGCGGTACCGTCCCTTCCTCGCACAGTGGGATGCCAACGACCTCATAGACGTGATTTCAGGGGACATTTTGGTATCATAGTCATTTTAAGAACCAGTACTGCGATGGCTTGCGAGGGGCTTTCATTATTGATGATCCATATGATCCTCACAAAGGCTTGTACGATGTTGATAACGGTGAGATATTGACTTTTAAGGACAACCACCCGTACAATTGACATCTGATTCTCCTCAGACGACACTGTCATCACCCTCGCAGATTGGTACCACTACCTGTCGACGAATGCCCCGGCTATCCCGTAGGTTTAAAGTTTTTACAGAGGTTCTAGTGCTGACAGCCATTATAGCGCATTCAATTCCAGTCTGATCAACGGCAAAGGCCGTTACCCTGGCGGTCCTAGTGTCCCACTTGCTGTCGTGAGCGTTAGACAGCACAAACGGTAGGCGTTTTTTCTACTCACATGCCTGAGGGTAGGCTTGACATATCCCGTCAAATCAGTTATCGATTCCGCCTGGTGTCTATCTCTTGCGACCCTAGTTTCGTCTTTTCCATCGACAGCCACCAATTTACCGTGATCGAAGTGGATGGCCAAAACGTTCAACCTCTGTTGGTCGATTCACTTGAGATATTTGCTGGTACGCAAATCTCAAAGCCATTCTTTCCGCCATGCTGATCAATCCCTAAAAGGCCAACGCTACTCTGTTGTAGTAAGCCGACCTTTTTCATCATTTCCCCGAGGGTGTCCCTCACTTGTTTACAGCTCAACGCCAACCAAAAAGTTGGCAATTACTGTGAGTGTCTCGCCTGTCGTGACCGTTGGTAGTCCGGCTCAACCGAACAGGGATTCGTGCTCTACCCCAGGCTGCGGGTCGGAGTCTTAATTTCAGTGATTTCAACAATGTAGCCATTCTTCGTTATAAGGGGGCCCATATCGAAAACCCGACAAACGACTCTGCGGTAAACGTTCCCACAAGCCAGCTCCCGCTCGTAGAGACTAATCTCCACGTAAGTTGCTCCTTCTCGTCTAATTTGTTACATGCGCCGTTCGCTAACTCGTGCTATGCATAGCCACTTGACGGCGCTCCTGTGGTAATATTTACTTTGATTAATTCCGCCCTACCTCTCACCAAGTGACTTAGCCCGGCCAACCATTCCCTGGAGGCGCAGACATCAATATCAAGTTGGACGTCGCGCTTGTGAGCTTCACGTTCTACTTTTGACACACGTGGTCTCACATGAGATTAGGGCATAAGTGGTGGTCTCCCTCAGTTCACTGTCAATGGTGTTCCGTTCGAGTCTCCGAGTGTTCCTGTGTTGCTCCAAATCTTGAACGGTACTGTGAATGCCTCGCAACTTCTTCCCTCGGGCAGCATCTACGGGCTCGCACTAAACAAGAGCGTCGAAATCTCCATTCCCGGTGGTGCACCGGGTGGGCCGGTCAGTATCCGCGAATCATAATCATTGGGATGCCGTCATTCTAACGACATGGCCAGCACCCCGTTCATTTGCATGGACACGCCTTCTCCGTGGTTCGTAGCGCTGGGAATTCAACCTACAACTTCGATAATCCCGTGGTTCGCGATGTTGTGAGTATCGGCGGTACCACTGCCGACAATACCACGATCCGCTTCTTCACCGACAATCCTGGTCCATGGTTCCTCCACTGCCACATCGATTGGCATTTGAACGCGTATGTCGTCCCTTCGTACTTTGTCGTGGTTTCTATACTGAAGAGCGCACTATGTAGTGGCTTTGCCGTTGTCTTTGCTGAGGATGCTCCTGATGTAGCGTCACAGGACATCGCACCTGGTGAGTTGTTCTCCGGCTTCTCTGCCTCCTGTGACTCATCGAAGATGGTCTTGTTTAGTCCAGTGGAAGAATCTGTGTCCCGTCTACGATAAATTTATTAACAGCGGTACTACCTAATCTCACCTAGTCTATTCTTATACCCCGTGTCTGTGAACTGGACTTGAGTTTTTTTTCTTTCTTTTTTACTGATTTCGCTTGGAGCTATCGATCTTTTGTTCATTTATTCCAACGACCAAGTTCTAATTCGTCGCTCTTTAACTGGCTCACGCTCATCTCTTGTGTAAACTTTTGATTTAGTGCATGAAATTAATCTTGGACAATGTTTTTTTCTTGCCCCATTGCGTGACGCCAGTTGACAACATCGACACCCAAATGAAAATAGTACGCGGATTGACCAAGGGATTGACCTAATCAGGCTACATCAGGTCCACTTGTAGCAATTCATTCTGCAGTCCAGCTTGGCTCACCGTTATTGTGCCAATCGGCTCGGGGTCGAGTGTTTGTTGACCGTCGTCTTGGCCCTCCTTAGTGTTAGCAAAGGCGGCCAGACATGCGGGCTCATAGTGCGATTACCCCGCGCTATAGTACGAGGTCACTCTACTCCGATGTAAGAATAGTCCTGGGTGTGGGTGTGATGGCCTGTCCAGTTCTGGGTAGGTGCACGCGACTCGGACTTGTACACGACGCACGTCCGATTATTTAAAATAAAAAAGTCCTCGGAAGTTGCCGGGAGAATCAAGCAGTGGTATTGTGGTAGAGTATCTGTCTTTGGTCTGGTGTTGCAACACCTTCATACTGTAGATGCATATCGCCGAGTCTAACTCTACATCAATAAATCCGATTCGATGACCGTTTTACCAGTAAAATGCCTGCCCTCTCTGCTACGCGCTAGACAGGGAATCCGGGGGGTTGTTTCCGGACAAGATGGCGCAACAATCGTCACACTTGGCCCATCAGAATTTTGTGTATCTTGGACCTTAGTCCTAAAGTCGCTTCACAAATATAACTTAGGGTTCATAGAGTGCACGTGCCGCGGCTGTGCTCAAGGGGATGGGTCGTGTATAGACCAACTACGCACGTCACTCTCCTAAATGCGACGCTAGGATTCTTTCGTCTTTGTAGACACATCAAGCTCGTCCCGGATAGAGGTGAGCCTCAAGTATAGTAAAGCTTCAATAGCAGCCTCTTTCTTCGCCGCGTCAATGGAAGGGCCTCGCCCGTAGCCTATCTTGTCGCCTTTGACTATGGTAGATCAGTATACTGTCCGCCACACGGCTTATGGACTCACACCTGTAGGTGACACCGACATGATAGGTGATTTCGTCACTGGGGTCCACTCGCCTGATATTCCATGTCAAGTAGGGGGCCAGATTGCCGTCCGGGTGACCTCGAACGTAGTTATCGAGGCTGTTGACAGGATCACGATCTTACTCCGGTCAATACCCAGGGAAAGAGTACGTGAGGTATTTGCTTACCCTCATGAGACGCGATGACGTATGAACTCATTTGAAGGACGTAGTTGAGTGTGGGTGGTTGTTTGAGTTTGAGTAGATAGGGTTCGTGCGAGTGTCCACGATAGGGAGATAGTGAGAGAGCCTTGTGCATTTCTATTTTCTTTGAAGTGACGCCCCTGTGACGATAGGGGTTATAAGAAGCACTGTGCCCTAGAGAGTTTAACCTAGCGCGCCGCATTTATTGAGGCAGAGAGAAAGAGAGGACATGGAAGTTTGCGAACTCAGCACGGTTGCTAAAGCTAAAGCGCTAATGTGCTGATTGGTGTTCCAAAGATTCGTCTGCGTCGTCTAAGGCATTCCGGGTCTCGATGCCTCATAAGCTGAGAAAATGAATGATGATGAACGAAATGAACGAACAAATGATGAAAACTCGATGAAAACCGGGCCGGCCGTCATGCAACTTGATCGCAAAGCCCGGGCAACTCGGGGTCGCTCTCAATCAAGTCACTTGCAAGTCACCATCAGAAAAGCATCGAAAATGAATCCAGGCATCTCCCATTGCGCTCTGTCAATCTGTCAAACGATTCCATGATGTCCAAGTTTGGCTCGTAGTCCTGCCTAAGTACTGTGTCTTTCAATCTAATATGGACGTTCCTCCCGATGCTCAACCACATGGAAGCTCGTTCTTTAGATTTGGAGTCACAATATGCACCTTTCTGGCGCGTTATCGCACATCAGATTGTCCTCTGAGCCCCACCTTCATTCCTTCATTCGTTCCATTGGATTTGACAGGCGTTCTCCGTGGTCAGGCGGCATGTGCTGTTGCATGGTAAACATCCGCTAGTCCTTGACTCCATCGCTTAAACTACGGGCCAAGCTTGTCATCCGTTGCTCGATTCGATGCTGCTCATCGGCTCTCTGGCCTTCCTGTAACCGTCGTTGGGACTCTATGGGGGTACTGTACAAGAGTGGCATCGTACCTGAGTAAACGAGAGAAGGTCCCGTACGGTTGCGTGTATACTAGTGGTGTCAGGTGGGTGCAAATGGTCATCAGGATGCAAATTTTAGAAATGGCCTCAGATCACCCTCTTCCCGTGGACCTTTCTGCCCAAAAAAAATACAGTAGGTATAGTAGGACCTATAGATATGAGATCATAACAAAAAATAAAAATCTATTGAGAATTTCGACTACAGTGCGACAAAGAAGAGAGGGGAGTCGTGAAAAGTAAGGGCCCAGTCCACCAGATCCCAACGATCTTGATAAATGCCACGCAGATCTGTTGGAATAGAATGTTAGAATAGAGTAATAAGAGCACCCATGATAGATTTGGGGTGATGTCGTGCATGCGATAGAGTTATAGAAGGAAATCTCACCTTGGGGGTCTGGTAGGGTGACACTGCGTGATCAAATTTGCATCAGGGGGTGAAATCGGTCGTGCTCCCTAGGAGCCAAAAGAAAAATAAGCAAAAATCACCATTGAATAGGATATACATTCTTCTATCGGTATGTACATTATGAAGTAGTTACGATGTGTCGTTGAAGCTACAGAAAATAAAAAGTCGATTTTTGCATAGGTACGACCACACTAGTATAGACGCGGACGAAAAGAGAACAAAACAATCACTTTGTTTTTATGTAACAACACGCGCATACGAATGCCAGAACGCTCTTGTGTCTCATCGTGGACTTCGAGTCGGCGTCCTGGCCGAGGAAACGTCTTGGGGAACATGGACCGCCCCCAACAGTAACAGAGAAAACAATTCTTTGGCCGCACGCTCAACGAGTGCAAGAAACTGCGATATTATGATAGCGAAAAGCGAGAGGACTCAGAGAGGGAGTTGACAACGTCGTGCACCGTGATAAGTCTTTGTGAGTCACTGCCTTGCTCTCTGTTTTAGGTTCGGTATGGTGCCGGGAGGGAACGGGGCCGGCGCATGGTGCAGAGAAGCGTACCGGTTCTTGTGTATAGTAAGAGGCAGTTGCGAGAAAGCAACTAAGCTGGCGGACTGCATAGAGATTGGGTTGAAGCACGAAGTGCTTCTCGATCGGGGATGAGAGGTTTTCGTTTGCGAGGCGAGGTCTCGACGGGCGGGTGGGACCCTCCCGGAGCGAGCTGATGTCGGAAAACATGGAGCCTCATTAGGCCTCATTATCGATTATGGCAATTACTGGGTGTGTCGGGCGGGCGAAATAAAAAGTTCTGTTCCCTGAGGACAGACGATGGCACGAAAAAGAGGAACGAGCACGACCTCGTCCGTTCACGCACTGACTACGTTCTATTCCGCTGCTCCTTCGTCGTCCCGGCAGAAGCCCGGCCAGCACCGTTCACCTGCACTGCCAGTGGTCTGCCCGTTGTCGTTTGGGGCGTTGTTTCTCGTTGCTCGTCGGTCAGCACTTGGATCTGTGCTCGTCTATAGTGCCGTCATCGAATGGAGAGTGTTAGACACGGAACACGAAGTGATGACAGACCATCAAATAGTAAAAATACAAAAACGTCACATATTCAATACCAGTCAGGCCTTGTCTGCGAAACTGTATGCTCTACACTGCTCCCACTTCGCACCATGAACGTAATTCTTCATATCAAGCATGGTCTCTAGTGCCCCGAGAATGCCCACCGTCCGCGGAGTCCATAAGCCCGCCCGATAAATTGACGGGATCCAACACATAATTTCGTTCGTGGTCCCGCGTAGCCACCCATCGTCGGATAAACTGAAATCAGCAAGGATACCTTGTTCGTCGACGAGACAGAACTCCGTTCCACGAGCCTTGCGCATGAAGCTGTCGGGCCACGCAGCGCGGCGGGCCATGTTCGCACGCCAGACGTGCACGATCCTATCCGCATCGCTACAAGCAACGAGCGCGCCATCGTGCGACACCGTAACGGAGAAAATCCGATTCGACAGACGCAGAGGGAGTGTGCACGGTTCGCCACTGTCCGAGTCGAATATCCTTATGCTGGCGTCATCCGAGGCGGACACGATCCTCCGACCGTCGGGAGAAAGTGCGATCGCGTTGATGGGCCCTGTATGAGCGTGAAGGATCGATATGAGAGCGTGGCCGGTAGACAGCTCCCACACCCTGATGGTTCTGTCCTCAGAGCTGGAGAAAATTTTCTCGTCAAAGGTGCAGATCGAGAGAATCGGGCCTCCGTGTCCAACAATTTGTAGTATACGCCGGTCGCTAACGCTTCCTTCCCAAACGGCGATCCCTGCGTCTGCAGAACCAGAGACAATCAGGCTCCCACCGCGTGCGTATGCTACAGCATTGACGGCGCTCTTGTGACCGCGGTACGTAGAAAGTGGATTGTTGAGTTTGCTGAACAAGGGATGAAGATCCCAAGACCGGATAGTACTATCCTCGCTCCCTGAAACGGTAGATCAGGCTTTGGAAAGGGTGCTCAGAGACTCGCATTACCTGATACGAGAAAGTTACCACCCGGGGAAAATGCGATAGACAACACCGCCTTGGTATGGTCGTCGAAAGGGCCCAAGAAGCGCTCGCCGTCCTCTGCGTTCCAGATGCTAATAGTGCAGTCGTCGGAACATGTTGCGATCTTCGATCCGTCTGGTGAATACGTCACACAGCGGATCCAATCGGTGTGAGGTTGGAAGCCGAGTTTATAATCACCGGTGACTGCGTCCATCACAACCACTTGGCCGTCGTCACCGCCAGATGCAATGCGACCATTGACGGGGGAGATGGAAATAGAGTGTATCTAGACAGCACTGAGCTCGTCACTAAAAACGTGCGGTGTAAACTGACCCAATCGCTATGATAGTTTGCAAACGTCTGAGTCTTCAAGAAGCTTTTTATCCTAAGTCCCCAGACTCGGACCGTTCCATCCAGGCTAGCTATAAGAGAACATCAAATCTGTGAGAGGAAAGCCGAAAGAGACATAACGCACCGGACACAACCTCTGGCTCATCGCCGCTCGAGAACGAGCGAAAGGCGACGGAAGTCAGGGTAGATTTATGTCCTGAGAGGGGTTCGCAGACGAGAGTGCCCGTTTCGACGTCGAAAACACGAATGAGGTTGTCCAGTGCTGCGGTGACAACCTTTTTAGAGTCTGGGGACCAATTGACGCATCTGAGATATCCGCCGTGGCCCGTCAAATCTTGGAACATGCGCTCCCCCGATGCGACGTTCCATATGACGACAGAATGATCGTCGCTTGCAGTTGCGAGATAGAGGCCATTGGGGGAATACGCTAGCCCATAAATCTGAAATGCTCATCAAAGATCACACCCTGGGACTACCTTCCAACTCACCCAGTCCCGGTGGTATTCCAGAGGGCCAAGCACCTTTTCCCCACTTTCGACTGACCAAATAATTGCCGCGTTATCGGTCGACCCTGTAAAACGTGAATGAAGGACTAGAGACGACGAAGGGAAGATAGTACCACTAGCAACTTGCTTTCCGTCGGGGCTGGTTCAACGGTGTTAGACTTGGCTGTTAGAGCGTACGGCGTATGGCGCGCACCTGAAACATACGCCCTTTATGCTTGCTGCATGACCTTCCATAGGGCCGCAGACTCTCTGACCCGTCTCGGCAGACCACACCCAGATCTTTCGATCGTCACTTCCGGAGGCGACCATCTTCCCATCAGCAGAAAAGCTGAGAGCACAGATGTCGTCAGAGTGTCCTTCCAGTGGACCGCACAAGACCTTTCCGCTATCTGCCTGCCATATCATCACTGCCCTATCCCTTCCAGCAGTGGCCACAAATGTTCCATGGGGGGATATAGCCGCAGATAGCATGTTCGACAAGTGCTCCGAGTGACCTTCAAAAGATACATTTTCCACGTGCCCGTCGTCGAGGTTCCATCTCCAGATGCCAAAGCCGTCACATGCTAATACCGAAGTTCCGTCGGGGAGAGAAACGGCGGCACGGAATGGACCTGTTCCTCCTAAGAACTTTCCCCAAATAGGGAGAGAGTCCATGTCGAAGGACCTGACAGTGTAATCTTCAGCGCCTAGAAAGCACGATCAGGGAGCGTCTTCCTATATTTGCGCGAAGACTCACCAGAAATAAGCTGCTTCATGTCAGGAGAAAACCTGACTGAGCTCACGTAGGACGTATGGCCGTACAGGGGATCACAGATCTTCTTTCCTGTCTGAACGTTCCATAAACGAACTGTGTAATCATCGCTACCTGACGCAAGTAATTGACCATCTTTTGAGAACGACAGGGATCTAATCGCCTATGCAATACCTAAGCGCACAGAATTCTACGCCTCGAGCCAAAATATACTTACTGAGGTGTGGCCCTTGAGCGGTTGGTTGATTGTATTTCGCCCGTCCATGTCGTAAAGCACGATAGTGTTGTCGTCGCTACCTGCTGCCAGAACCTTATGATCTGGTGATATAGCAATGGCCCTGATGTAGCCACTTTGTCCCGTTGTCCACGCTTCTCCTGACGCCGCTCCGGTAGTCGCGTCGTAAATCCTTACGGTTCTATGACCGTGCTCAGTATAAAGGAATCGTTTTCAGAAATGCGACTTGCCTGTCATCAGAACCCGATATGAAGAAATCCGTCGCATAGACCACCGTGCGAACCCAGTCATTGTGGAAGGCTGTATCATATATGACGAGGCCCGTCTCAGCGGCTACGACTTTAACTTTCCTATCGTCGGAGCCGGTCACAATTCTGGAAGTATAAAGTAACGCGAGCTGCAATAAGCGACAGTATCCCTTAATGCATACCTCTGTCCATCTGGAGACCACGCAATACTCCGTATCCAGTCAGAGTGCAGCTCGAATGGCCCAAAGAGGAGAACGCCATTCTCAGATTCAAATATTCTAAGTCGCCTATCGTCACATCCTTGACTCGCAGTTAGCACACTTTGAGCCACGTAGTCACGTCTATCAACCTTACCGGTTGCTATCCTTTTACCACTGGGGCTGTACGCGACAGTACGAACGGTTCCCCCGTGGCCTCCGAGTTGACATAGAGTTTCTCCCGTGGTCACAGAAACCACAGCCACGTTAACGCTACCCGTTCCGGCGGCGACCTTTTTACCATCGGGGTGAATAGAGATACTATAAACGACGTTACTCATGAGTATCGAGAATCGCATGGCCGGCCACTTGACACCGTCTTCGCATATGACCTTGACCGTCCGAGGGAACTGGTCACGATAGCGTTTATGGACAAGGGAAGAGGGAGGAGAGAATGGCAAGGCGGATATATAGATATGGGGGGCACTCTCCGCGATCACATCCGCGAAGGTGAGGGCAAACCGGCTGCCGTCGGCGGCGAATAGGGACAAATCCTTGTCTGTGCCCTGCAAGACAGAACGGTGAAGTTCAGCGATCATAGAAGCCACGGGATATGTACCTCTAGCCATTCGGCCGCAGTAAGGAGCGACTTCGGTGCTATATTAGACGTTGACAGGAGGCTCAACACCTCAAGCCAATACAGAAGATGGAAGTTGAAGAAATTCCTCAGCAGATTGACGATTTCTGTGTCGCGCTTCTCTGTTGAGGACACTCCGCGAAGATGATCTGCCCAAAACTTGCAAGCGTAGGCCAGGTGGGAGGGAATGCATTTTTCGATCAGTGACTGCCTGTCCTCGACCTCGTAATTTCTACGATAAGAGGATTTCAGCCCGCAAATGTTAAATTTGAGTCCTTGTTGCATGATCTTGAGACACGAGATTGTCGTATTTCTGTGGGCTTTGGCTTGATCGACATGAAAAGAGCCCGTGCAGCGCTTAGCATCAATCAGATAGTCTTTATACGCTTTATGGCGGAGTTTGACGGCTTTTGTTTCGCCCTCAATAGAGATTATAGGCAACAACTTGTAACACATATCCTCTAAGGAGATGCCAGAGCTTGAAGGGAAACGATCTTGAAGAAATTGCTCGAGATCGGCCAACGTCAGTGGCTCTTTGCTAAGCGCAATGGTCCCCATAGTAGCACGGAAAGCGTCAGGAGAGTTGCCATCGAATTCCATTGACAGCGCCTCTTCTAAGTACTGGTCGAGGGAATCAAATTTGGTTGTAGTCCCACCCTCTAGGATGGTTGTGAGGTGTCTCTCTCTATCACCTCCGGCATCTTGGATACCATCAACAGCAGTAGCAGCCCATTTGAAAGATCCGCTAGCGTGCTCAACCAGCCTAGATAATGCGTCGTATTCAGGCCAATTCTCCGGTATCGCCCTGTCTTGCTTTCTCATTTCGGAGAAGCGGTGAGTAAGGTAAGTGCGCATATCGTTATTAGTTTCGTAGTCGGCATCATCCCCTGTCAAAAGTTCCAAGCGCTTAACGACTATCCCATCGAAAAGCTTTGTGATGTCTCCCTGCGGTCGACTAGTAACAATCAGCTTGCAATGGCGTGGTAGCGATAGCCACTGTGGGAGGGTGTCAAGAAGCGTCTTATAGACAGCATAACCGTGTCCACACTGCTCGAGGCCATCGATCAGGAGAACTGGGCCGCGACTTGACAGCCGTGTATCCAAAGCCTTGAGTGGACCCGCGATAAGTTTCTCGAAAGTTACCTGGATGTCATTCAAGTCTGGGACGTTATTCTCCCTCGTTAGCGCCTTGTAGATTTCGCCTTTGATAGCCGGGTGAAACTTTGCCATCTTATAGGCGAGAGTGGTCCAGAGCTGGTAGGGCGTGTGCTGGTTTTGTATGAAGAAGAACTCCCCGGCAGAGCGCTGCTGCTTTTCCAGCTCGGAAATCAAGCTCCATGCGATTGTCGTCTTTCCTGACCCAGGAGCGCCACTTAGCCACAGGACATTTGGCTCGGTAACGCTTTCAAACCAGGATATAATGTCTGAGAGCAAAGTTCTTCGGGTCCAATCCAAGCAACTGGGGTTCAGAATGGTCGGTGTGAAATCCGGGTTGAGAGCTTCTGCAAGCTTCTGGTCCTCGTCCACTGCGGTGGAGAGAGTGGTAAGGATAGGGCGCTCTGTAATGACTAGCGAAATGATTACATGTGACAGTAAGCGTGTCTGCTTCTTGTTCAATGATGCTAAGTTCGCTTCTGGTTTCTTCGACTGAAGGAATAGCTGGGGTCGAAGCGACTTGCTTCCGAGTGTAAGGCACATTCCATTCGTACGTGTCCTTTCCAGCGAGAAAGTCCCTTTTCAACCTCACAAACTGTCGATCGAAACCTTGGAGAATGTCTTTCCTAGCTTCGGGTTCACTGAGTTCCTCTGTACATACGCATTAGAAACGATCACTGGGACAAAATATTGCGCACCACTCACCTCTGAACCCGGGCTTCGAACAATCTTCCGCAAACAAGGCAGCATTCCAAACCAAGCTTAGAAGAGATGTCAGTATTTGCGTTTGAGATGCGAAGCGTTCAGGGGGCTTCAGTTGGTGCATGTGAACAAGCACTTCGCAGGCTTGTTCACCCAGGTTCTGGATGTCTTCCTCAACATTGTCCGTTGGCATAAACTGCAGGGTGTGACGGAGCATGAGTCTGAGTCCTACTTAATCCCTTGAGTGTAAGATACTCACGCCACACGTGATTTGGAGAGCATCCCTCGTTCCCCTGGCCGTCTCAAAGAGCTGCAAGCGGCGTCTCCATCTCATTGTTTCAGGAATTATTCTAACAACTTACGGCCCAGTCGGACGGGATCAACTCTATGAGCTCGAGCAAGGCATCGAGAGACCGCTTGAACGAGTTCGGTGCTGTCTGGGGGCCAAAGAGAACGCCCTGACCATCCTCTCCAGGCGCGACGCCACGACCCTCAGGACCACCTCGAGTCTTGTCCCTCGCCTCCAGGGAGTGGAAAGAGTTAGCATGAGCCTCGACCATAACTGCGCAAAACGCACCTTTGTATCTCTCTGCACGACGATAGAAAGTACCACCTTAAACCCGGCGCAAATGCGCTCATATTCTGTGGGAAACAGTGCCTTAACTCTCAAGTCACATCGAGGGAAAAGCGAGGGAGTATGTACCGTGTTTGTCTCCGCTCCCGGGTCTAGTAGAACAGAAACGAAACACAGCGTCACCTTGGATGGTGACTGCTTCGACTTTCCTTCTCCGTATAAGCGTACGAGCCTCATAGGGCTGGATAGATATGATAGACTTGGCCGTGATGGGGCTACAACGCTCGTAAAGCAGAGCAAGTAGAGGAGGCACTGGCACTAAGCACTTACACCGCGGGCTTAACTTCCCATCGGAGCATTGACGACTCACGCAGCTGAAATGATGCAGTTCGGGGCTCGCCATCCACAATAAGGTCCATCACCCTTGAAGGCCTATAGGAACCACGTGGATCCGATTTAATTACAATTCCTATTTATCGCGGATGCGTAATCAGTTCAAAACACTGTAAATGGAGACAGCCCGAGAGTAATATACCTGTGAGCTTGAGCGCGTTCGAGCTTGCGATTGTCAATCCCCTTTGTGGACGACCAACCGCAACACTCGAGCGGGAGGTCATTTGGGCTCGACTTGACGATTCGCCTGTGCTCGGATACTCGCCCGTGCTTGCAGCGGTGTAGGCCCGTAGGGTTTAATGCAGGCAAAGATGATGGTCCGAAAAGCGCCAGTGTCTGGTTGTGCATCGTGGGCTTGATGTGTCATAAGGCACATTGTCACCATCCGACTCAAGGTTCGACGTGGATGAGCGAGCGTCAATCTGCTATGCACCGGCAATCACATTATACTCCTTTTGGATGTCAATCACGGTATATTGGGATGGCGGCATTTGTAATTCTGCGCATCAGACCCAAGGTTGCCCTCACACTCCGACCACAGCGCATTAATTGAACTGCGTCAGTGAGCAGTTTGGAACTGCTTGATCTTCTAGTGAATCTAGTCCAAGTTCTAGTCCAGCAACTCCCATTTTTGTATTTCAGCAGCACCACCTCGTTGACATGGCTGACCTTACTGTATCTGTGGCGCCAAGTCTACTAGTGACTATATATAGCTAGTGTAGTGACTGAACGAACATGCACTTACAGTAGGATTGCCCACTTCATTGATGGATATGATCTGTGGCGCAGAGATCCGGAAGATGCCACAGTGGAAGCCACACAGACGTTCCCCCGGCCCGGGTACATCATGACCCGTGTCAATTACACGTAGGCGCACAGACTGTAGAGACAGGCGGCGCGGGCGCACGAATGTACTGGCAGTGGCAGTGGCGTTGCGCCGGATGGAGTGCACCTACAAGGGCCAAGGCGGAGGTGGCAGATCACTGACATCGGGCGTTGCTTAGAAGGCGGTAAGGTGGGACTAGTAGAAATGTCCTAGGCAGTCAGGGCAGACAGCTGCTGATCGTGGCTGGCAAAAGATAGTGTGCGCGAGCCTGTCCGCAGAAAGTCGAGTGTCGAGCAAGGCGACATCGTCCACGTTGGCTAGATATTCCTCATCGTTGGCGCGGAGGATGGAGTACATGGAAGAGGCGACGACTGAGCAACGATTCCAAATACACCAGCCAGGTCGAAGTGCTTTTTACTGCCAGTTCCGAGGTGGAAGACATGGTAAAACGTAGTCAAGGCGTTGGTGTCACGGTAGAACCCGAGGCCCGGGAGAGAGACAAATAGTAGTACCCGCAAGAGTACCAGCGCGCAAAGGAAGCGTCATCTAGACATATCTAGGGGTGTAGTCGGAGACTAAGGAAAGAAAATACGATGATCCCCAGGCCTTCACCGGTTCACCGGTCGAGAGAACCTCTCTAGTCAGATGCGCTCTTGATATGTGGCTGATTCATGATGATAAGGAGATGTGAAGCCGCTTCAAGTTGAAGGTCGAAGCGGAGATCGATGGTCCAGGATTCGATACATCCGCGTCATTCACGTATTATTCAGGGGGAATCGACACCAATACAGCATTATTGTGCACAAGATTGCGCACGGCACATCCACCAAATGAGTCGGAGTAACGGTATAGAACTAGATGCTAACTAGATGAGGAAGGATGGACCGAACCATGCAACATGTGGTTTTGTTGCTGCGGTTTTGCTCGAATCGATCGCTATTACATTCCTCATTCGTAAAGACGCTAGCGAAACAACATTGATACAACACCCCAAACGCCCATCCATGGCGAATAGCAGAGACCGCCACTTTTCGTTTCCTTATCCCAATTCTCCGGACCTCCATTTATCTAAAGTGACCAATATCTCGATGACACTGGGTAATATGAAGATGACGGAAACGATCTGGCCGAAGCCCCAAGCACCCTCGCCGGCCTGGACGTTTGGGTAATTACGATGGACCTGGGAGGCCTTTCGTGAGTACACCCGCCGACTCGGAAGGAACGCTACAGACCGTTAACTCAGTATTCGCTACACCAACGACCGCAAACCTAGTATGGTGGGTTAATATTATTGTCGCAGGACGATCGTGACGAAAAACGCACAAGATAGAGAGGGCCCACGCTATAGTAGTCAATAATCGGATTATCTTCGTTCCCATTTTCTTCGCCAAGGTCTTCGTTTTGTTCGCAGGTTCCAAGGAAGGTTCATTTCCCTTTTCGCTGTCGGATCCGTCATCACTGGGTGGTTGCACCACCACCTTATGCACTCTGTACACGGCGAAAATCACTATGAGGTTGCACAACAGGGCGAACGTGGTCATGGCGAGGATAGTCATGCACAGGTACCGCGCCCAGAGAACGGTCGCCTGAAAGGTGTAGAAGACGAGGACAAATTTGACGAGGTCGTTGCACTCTGGCTGAGCACCGAATCGCGGGGCGTTGATCCACATGTAGAACGACCATGGATAAAAAATCAAGAGAGATAATATCTGAATCGCGATGGTCAGCTTCATTTTGATACGGAACTCTTTTTTATTGGCCAAGATATATCTCCTCATCCCTGCATTTGCCTCTCATCAGCACTCTGTAGGGTCTTCATGAGGACACAGATCGTACCGAATCCGTGAAGAAACTGAAGGGATAATATCACCTGCATCACGATAATAGCATGATACAAGTCCAGCTGTCGTTGTATGGTCTGGACGAGGGCGGTAATGAGGAGGGCGAGACCATAGAAAATTGCATTCAGATAGAGCGAGTCCAGAAGGTCGTCCGTATATTTTTTCTGAGGTATAAGAGCCGTGAGGAGTACCGTGACATAGAAATTGAGACGAATCTGGAAGTCGGTCAGTCAGATGTGTAAAGGACAAACTTGAGGAGTAGCAGGACTAACCCCAATTCCCGCTAAATCCGGGTTTGAAATGATTCCAGTGCAGCTAGTAGCGGCCATGTCTATGCAGAAATTTTGGTTCGATCACTGAAGAGAGTCGAGTATGGGTGAGCAAGGTGTGTAAGTACAAGGGTGGGACCCAGAGAAAACCAGGGACGAGAGACTAGGGTGATGCTCTATCCAAGGTAATTATATGTATGCTTCGTGGGCCCTAGATAAAGCCCTGACCAAGTCCGCTGAGATTCCGAGAACTCATCACCGCCCGCCGATACTTTGGGTGTTGGTCGCCTAGCTAGCCAAATCGTTGGTACACTGCCCGCACCCGAGCACTACGGCACAGTCAGCTAACCTGGACAGAGCGGCCCCAGCCTAAATTAAATCAGACTTGCGGCCGGAAAAACTTCAACTTCGAAAAGAAGGTCATAGATATGACAGGGGACGCCGACCACTAGAGCGCACGATTGCCAGGAAAGGTCCTAATACCGGTCGGCGTGCACGATGCCAGCCTGAGTGACCGAAAGAAGTCATAGTAAAACTCAGACCTGTAGCATTTGGTCACGTGATAATTCACGGAAACTGCCAGTGAGGTTCTGGATAAAAGTGGTGGTGGGTAAAGAACGGGTCAATCGCGACCCGGTTATAAATATAAATCACTACAATGCCGCATAATATAAACTTCACCTTCGCGTGTGAAGCGACATACATTAGTGTAGCAATAAATATGCACAGTCAACCGAAAATGAACACACTCTTGCCCTCAGCCCCGTGCTTACGACTCGAGTCCGGACACCTCATAGTCGATCGGCACGTCTTTCCGCTCTATCCACATCGCGTCGTCGCTCCCGAGATCGACGCCATTTCCGCAATCGAGCCGACGGCGGACGGGAAGCTCCCTGAGTTCCGCGCACGCCCCACCGGCCACGCCGCCGCCCAACGGACCGCACACCGTGGAGCTCCCTAGGTGGTGATGGCGAACGACGACGAAGTGCTCTCCGTGCCAGCCAACGTAGTCGAGGCTCGGTATGGTGAGCGCGACGTCGCACGCATGTACCTGCGACTCGTGCACGTGGGACGGCTGCGTGCGCCGGGACGAAGCGTCGTACAAGTGGAGCATGTTGAGAGTCCCGAAGCGTGAAAACGCGGGTGCGTACTCGTGCTATCAAACCCAAATCAGAAGGGGGAGGGAGGGGGCCAGTCGCGACACGCACCATGAGTCGGTCGGACTCGACGCACGAGAGGTGTATCGCCTGCATCTCGCTCGGCAGTCCGCGAACGAGTGCGTCTACGGCGATGCTGGTGAGGCTCGCGATGCGTACGCGCAGGGCGCGCAGGCCGGTGAGCTCGGGTATGAGCCCACGCACGAGTTCCCACGGGCACGTTCCCAAATCGAGTCGGCGCAGGTGCGGACGCGCGCGCAAGAACTGCACGATTGCGCCGAAGAGGAGGTCGTCGTTGTCGTGCCCGACGAGCGCGAAGCGGAAGGCCTTGAGGCGAGGCAGGAGCACGTGCGTCAGCGCGCCTGTTACGCTGGCGCTTGCACCCTCGCAGCCGGCGTCTGGATAGGACGGTATATGATTGGCGCCAAAGATCGCGGTGGCTTCTGCAGGGGTGTCGAGCGTCCCATGCAAGGTGAGTGAGACGAGGTTGTAGGCCTGAGCGATGCACGCGAGGACGAAGTGCGATATGCGCGTGTCGACAAGCTCGAGATGGGTTAGATTCTGGATCGTCCGAGAGCCAAATGCCAAGTCCCATGAGTGCGTGCGTGCGAGGTTCAAGTTCGCCCCGAGCGTCAGGTGCGTGAGCGTGTTCTCATTCTTATCGAGCACCGTACGGATTTCATTTATATTGGCATCACCATGATCGTCATCTTCTGCTCGAAGAGTAAAGCGCTTGAGGGAAGTGAATCCAGAAACTCCGACTGCATCAAAGTGAAATCCTCTAAAAAAGAAAAAGAAAGGTGTGAGCGGACGAAGATGACTTGGTCAGTGGTAGAGAGGTACATGAGACCAAGTTTGACAAGATTGGGGTGGCTCTTCAGAAGCGCTTTGACCGTGTCAGCTCGTAGTTCGGGGTACCCTATCCACTCGAGCTCTTCAAGAGCTCTGAAGTCTGGAAGTGCTGTGCGAAATAATCCTGGTTGGAAGGAATGAACGGACGAGTTCTGAGAGCGGTAATCCTCGCACTCACTAGACATAATCTTGAGCATGTCACCACTGACATACGCCCAGTGTATTCGAAGAGCTTTGATTATACGCGAAAATGAAGGGTCAATCCTGACTCTGTCAAAAATGTCTAGTGTGCGGTTCCAGTTTGAATCCTCGTCGAGGTAGAGGTCGACGGTGTGGAATACGCGACGAAGGGCAATGTCGCGGTGGAAAGAAGGGAGGAAGAGCCATTTACGAAGGAAGTACCGGGGAATAAAGCTTGCGATTCTATCCCAGATCTCTAGCGGAAGAGGCGGAAGGGCGGGGGCACCTGCGAAGTGAATCTTAGGAGGAATATTACTACGGAACTGGCGCTGAATAGGGCACGGACGAACAGCAGGCTCCAGACGCGGAGGCCGACGCATTTGGTACTCATGACAAGACGAGTCAAAGATTGAAGCGGCCTCAAAGTCTGCGACGCGCAAAACGTAGAGCAACGGAAATGTGCGGGCCCCATGGACTACATGGTCAGCGAGACACGCAGTTCGAAAGGAGTACCACGAACCACGAGACGCTAATAGAAAGAGCTGATGCCCCGCGCTCGTTCGCGCCCTGCCCCTCGCGAATAGAGCCCTGGCGGCGTCGTCTGTCGGTAAGTCCGGGGTTCTCAAGTAGACCTCAAGGTAATGTTCCACTGCACGCATGTGACCATATCTGCAGTAGATGGACCCGACTAAAATGAGTGACACCACCAGCAAACGTTGGGCCTGGTACTCACTCCCCGGCCTCTATCAGCGCGAGACAATGGTCGAGTATAAGCTTCGCTTTTTGGAGTGTCGGGAGAGACCCCACAATTGAGAGGACGGTCGCGGTGAGTTCGTCAGTGATTGAAGACATTTGGGCTTTGAGTTGGAAGCTGGCAAGCTGAATGCAGGGGTTGATATACCAGCTGCCAGCGTTGAAATGAAGGTCTGATAACATTGGCCCTGAGTACTGAGTGTTCGCACCACCGTCGCGCGCAATGTGGAAAGCGCGGAACGAGGTAATCGTCAAATGCCGCTTTGGTTCGGACTCTCATTCATTCACACACGCTCACAAACTTTCATCTAAACACTGTCGGGGTTGAACGTTGAACACCCATTCAGTCGGCCGCCGTTGTCAGATCGCACACGCTCTTCTGGGGTGGGTGATGTCCTGCGCCCCCTCTCCTCCCCCTGACGTAGGGGGGCTATTGCTCTAGAGTCTAGGCAGATAGGTTCGGCACTTCTATCGCCGCTCATCACATTCTACCTGCGGACACGATGCTCAGATCGGCAGCTTTGTGATGTTCATTTCTCTAACGTACCGAAGGCTGTACACACGCGCGGAGTCGTGGTTATCTTGCGCTCCAGACCCTCGCTTAGATGTACATACTCAGCCGAAACCACCTCCCAAGAGCAATTGTTCCCGCCATGGTCTTCCTACTAGTCGGTGTTACTCCTCCATGCTCAGTGGATGCTAATCTCATATCCCCCATGACTTAGGGGTATCCCAGGAAGACGATCTACGAAGCCATTAATTCCTGACTATAGAACTCGCACGCTCGTTATCAAATGTGATGCAGTGATGCCTCGCAGAATCAGCACCGAATGTCCGACTTTGGGGGCACCCATCGAACGCGTAGGACAACGTCACCCCTACACGTACATACCACCTGTATTAAATGGCTCATTTCTCTCAATTACCACGTTGGGGAGAAACTCGAACGAACAAATTGTTTACTTGCTGCTCTGCTTCTCCCAAGTCTAAAAACCCCCGCAGGGTCCTGCTATATCGATTGCCGGGCCTCACCAAGACCAGCCCGCCTCCTGTAGAAGAACCTCAGCAAACCCGCCATTCCGGTACAAATAATAATATCACGAGCCCCTGTTCCTGATTAATTCGCGCTTCTGAGGTCTGCTGTAGATCACATTCCCGCCTCACCGAGGCCAAGAACAAGGGAGACGGGGGTAACCCCCGTATACGACAAGTAACCCCCGATCGCCCGAATGTCTGTTTCACTCTGTGGGGCACCTTCCGCTCGCTGATCCCCCCTGTGCATTGCTAACGGGAGTAGCGGCTCTTCAAGTTCGCTGCCACTGCTACGGTCCTCGCCAGCCTGCAGTTCTCGATCCTGCGGCGTTTCGACAGCCAATAGTGCATCTTTCGGACCTACCGTAGGGAAACATAAGACATGGGGGCTCCCCTCAAACGGGGCGCGCATGGCCGCAGGCCGTTACCAAGGCCGTCACCATGCTGCGTGACTCGTATTGACCGTGTTGTACTTTGAGAGCGAAACTCGGCGGGGGGGAGAACAAGTAGGTCGCCGGCTCCCAAAAGGTAGAGCAGAAAGAGTTCGTGGAGACAAATTTCTCGCGTAGAGGCCAGAGCATGTGGAGAAAGTGGGGCCCGGCAATCTAGGCTGTTGCCGCCGCCACAGCCACCAGCCTCCCCCCACAGGCTGATGCTTCATATCGCGTAGCTCCCGTTCAACGCGTGTCTGCGACCACAGCTCGGGATCGGGCACGAGGGTCCGGCGGCTTTTACTGACTTTACTTTCAGAACCGAGGGGGGGCGAGAACTAGACACGGCGGCGACGCTCGGGAGAATTCAGTTGACCCCTAGCCAAGAGGGGGCAAATAGTGAAACGACCTGTCTGTCGAAGAAGCGCATGCGGTTCGGTCACAGAATTTGCGCAAGGACAACTCGAGAAAGCAATGAGCGACAGCGATCGAGGGCTTTTCTTTACTGCAGAGCCGGAATGGCTAAACTAATTGCCCCAAAAGCAGCAGACGGTGTATGCCTCGCGTTTTTCCTGTGACCGGTGGTATTTAACGAGCTGAGTTACGTTTTTGAAGGCTTCTCAGACCGCAGGCGTTTTATGTGAGCCAGGTTTCCGAAATTATGACCACGCGCGACCCGCCAGGTCGCTCATATCTGGTCTTTCGGTACACTGAATCCGAATGCGGAAGGCCATTTTAGAATTATAGCTCATCACCTTTGCCGTACTTGGTACCAGTGCGTACTGTATGTGTGCGCGTTGAGCGGCCGCCAGTCTACAGTAAAAGTGGCTTGCTTCCGCTCCGCACGCACGTTGCAGCAATGCAGCAGTAGCGCCTGCAGCATGGCATGGGCCCCGGGCCAGCGCCGGTGATGACAACAACCCAAGCCTATTTGGCAGCACGTTGCGCTGACTAACGTCGTGCTTTCCCGGGCGGCGCTATTGCCAGGCCGAGGCAACTGCAGTACTGTAGATCGTCGGGGACAGCCGCCTCATGGTAGACGATGTGTGCACTTGGCACCGTACATTACACACGCCTGGAACTCTATGCCCTTGCTTTGATGCCCATCCCACCCCTTGGCGAGTACAGTATACCCCCGAGTGGAGATATGCGGTGAGCATAATTGGCATTTGTATGCTATTGTACAGACGACAACGAAACTTAATTGACATCCTACCGATCGACCGGTCGCGCCGCGTTTCCAATAAAAAAAAATACAAGTACTGTAACCACCATGTACCATGGGAACGCGCGCGCTGGTCATGGATGGGCCACGAGGGAATTCCCCAAAGTGGGACCCGGGCTCATCCACATTTGTGACAAAGGTCGTACGGGTGTTACCCCGAGCCACGGACGGGTCAGATCATCCGTGGGACACAGCAATCGTACTCCATACTGCGGACGACGCGGCCGTCGTGACCGATACTCGGCGGTCGTCCCCACTTCCTAAACCGTTCAGGTACTGTCCCCACTCCTTCACTTCCTCGTCACATGCCTCCGAGACGATCCAGTGTGCGCTACTGACGGACGAGGCGGACGATAGCACCTCCCCCGTTACCGACGACGATGACGACGACAATAACAGCGACGAGAGCTCCGAGTCCCACTCCGATTCCTGGTACGCTGAGGAAGCGCTGGTGGGGGACACGGCATCCGGAGGAGGGTCTCGAAGGGGATGGCGGGACGCCGGGGACGCGTCAGATACATGACTCGGTAAGGGGAGACGGCGGGCGCGACACAACTCGCGCACACGGGCCGTGTATCTGTCATGCTACCAAAAATAAGTAAGAGAACATCAAGGGCGGGAGGGCGAGACGCCAGCGTCCCTGAGAATGAGCGACCAGGGCGCAGAAAAACAACAAGACGCATTTACGGCACCACTGCCAAAACGGCGGTGAAGGTAAAGGGGCAAGGGGCAAGGGGAAAACAATGGGAAGGCAAGGCAGACTCACGATGTCCATGACGCGCTCGACCTCGGCCTCGTTCCCCGGTTTCCGCGAACGGCGGGCGATGACCCATTGGAGCAGCTCGATGGCTTCGCTGTAGGCGGCGACGGCGGAGGGTATGTCTGACCCGGAGGAGTCGAGGTGGACAGCGTGCCGCGCGCGCTGTAGAGCATTTGACAACATTTGTCGCGATGATTGGCGGGGCGGGCACATTGGGAGCTTCCGGGAGTAAAAGTACGCAGGTGGTGGTTGAAGAGTGTATGGTGGAGGCGGGGAGGACATGGTGCAGACGTGACAGGGAATGGGTATACTGGGACAGTGACGGAGGTGGCGATCAACAAGAACCAGACAGACAATGTGGAGGAATTAAATAGAAACGAGGATTTAAGCTAGTGTATCGATTGGCGGGTCCCATTGTGGTAGGTGTTGGTAAGTGAGTTAGGTAAGATCGGGACGTAGCTCCTCTCGGTTTAAGCGACCTCCACATTTACGTTTTGAATGGGAATAGAGAGGAAACCGGGTCGAAGCCGATGATGTACGATTCCGAGTTCGTGTTATCAGATTCGAACCATCCCTTCTATCCACTAGTGCAGTCTTTTCTATCGCGCATCCTTGCCAGTGAGGAGGCAAGGGCATTTCAGACAGGATACGTGTCTTGATCCGACTCAGCCTTTTGTCGAGAATCACCGGGCTCCACTATCTTGGCGATCACTTGATCTACAATGCGTTCATCAAGGCAACGAATCCTTCCTCTATGCTGCCCGTCGCTTGATTCGGGTTATAAGGAAATGTGGCGCACGATCGAGCCCTCGTTCACATGCTAGGCAGTGCAGCGCGAACCACGGAAGACCGGCCACACCGCGACACCCCTAGCGTTCGTTGCGTCACCGAGTTGGCTACGCACGATGTCTGAACCATAACTTACTCTCGGGTTGTTGAGCTGATCGCGCCTTTGATTACTGAGCGCCTGCCGCCTGGAAGATCGTCTACTTGACGTTTGTATTCGTGCCCACGAAGAGAACGGGAGCGAGCATGCCTTGGGTCCGGGCCGACTAGAACACTGACCATGGTATCCAGGCACACTACTGAATTTGCCCTGTTTCGTCGCGAACCGAACCCATCGCACCTGAGCGCTAAGCATCGCCGAAAACCGGATTCTGCAAAAAATCAACTGGACTGTGATTAAACGAGTGTCGGTATATTCCTATGAGGAGAACTGTTACTGTAACGAAAACGAGTGTTTTTACAGTATCGCTAGTCCAAAACCGGGTATCAGGGCTGCGCAAGAAGAAAAATGATAATATTACACTCCATGTTATGTTCATGTGACGTCATCAATTAAACCCATCTGTGGCCACCTGGGAGGAAATCTTTTCCTGTGGTCTATGGCAAGGTTCCGCCATGTACGCGGGCGGGGCACCCATAGGGAACGCGGACTCCACCATCAGCGAAGATGAACGCTCGCTGCCGAACGGAGACTGGGATGGCTGGCACTCGTACGGCGGGGGAGGCACCGTGCAAGTCACTGACAGCTGGCGCATCCGTTCGGTATACCCGTCGCACTACATTTCGTTGGGATCAGCGCATACATAACAGGAGGAGGTTCTGTGACGAACGATGGCAGCTAGCTGGCGAGCCTCTACGTGAGCACCGTGGCGCTCCAGGCGGGCCCGGATGGTGCGGAGACGCCGCACGCTCTCGGTGTATGCGAACAGCGCCCCTGAGGGGTCCGTGTTCGTCGTGTCGAGCTCGACGGCCGATTGGGCTAGGGCCAGGGCGTCGGCGACGGTGCGCCTCCAGGAGCGAGTGGGGGTCGCGACGCGGTGGGCTTCAGACATGTGCGTCCACGAGATGGGATGCTAGTACAGTGAAATATTAATAGGGGTGAAGGAGGAAAAATTGGACAGGCCTCCGTTCATTAAAAGTCGGGAGCGGGATAGCGTGAGAACGTCCAAATAAAGAGCCGATACGTAAAAGAGGTTCTGCAATTCGCGCACAAGCGATGTCGCGAACATGGAAACGGAAAGTGGTTGAGGTATGATGCATGTGATGGCCGTATTTGGGTGTGCAGACCACCCGTAGGACACTGGACATCCCACAGAAGTCGTTTTCCGCGGATCTACTCAAGAACGAAGGGACTCTGGCGGGCTTCTAAGTCCTGGCAGCACGATGGTAAGGGCCAAATGCGAAAAAAGGAATGAACGAATGCCAGCACAACCCGATCTACTATGCCGAATGGAAATTTCGCCGAGTGGGCGGACTCAGTGCGTCGACCGCACTACGATCGACCCTCGGAAACTTGTTCGGAGAGCACTGTACGTCACGAGAGGGGTATTACTTTCAAATCGCGACTCGAGCGAGCAATGCCAGCGAATAGCCTAGTAGAGAATACCTCCCCGTGGTTGGTGACAAAACAGCATGCCACCAACGCAGCAAGTTCGCCTTGGTGTATGACGATGTTTTTTTGGCTACGTGCCCAGTGTAGTGAAAATTTTACCTAGTGAATCTGGATCCCGACCATATGACCAATTACCAATTTGAAGGTGCCACGAATGTGCCAGCCCCGTTAGTTGGCTCTTAGCTGGTGCCATGTGTGCACTGCATCGTACGATGCTGTACGCGACGTTGGCCAGACACACGTTTGTCAACATGAGGGTTGGGTTTCCCAGAAAGTTCCGAATTCCCAACGTTCACGTCCACAATCCCGCGGGGCCAATTCTATATCAATTGCGAACCCCCAACCTTGAACCCCACTTGGCAAGGAAGGGGCCACAAACTGTCCAGCTGTCACTGCCTTTGTCCCCTCTATGGCCGAGTCCGCGCGCCCGAAACAAACGCAGACGGCTCGAATCGGGTTGCAAGCGCTGGGTCAGTGGAGATCAGACTGAATATTGTCATCGCAACCTTTGTAAGTGGACACCACTACAGTATAGCCTGAAATTGTCCTTTCCTTGTCTTGTCTTGTCTTGTCTTCCCTTCCCCTCCGAACTACTATGGTTACAAAGCGTATTCTAATGGCATCACATTTGCGACACACTCGCTCTCTTGACATGTGCAAGGCGGAAGAACCAACTCGTGCGCTCTTTCCATGACACGACGCTCCTGACCGTGTACTCCGACCAAACGACCGAACTCGCTTCAGACGCGTCTGAAGACAGGTTCGAGCAGGCCATTCTGGAGTCAGAGTCGTCGGCCCCAGACACGTCGTACTCCCCAATTTCGTCTTCCACTTCTTCCTTGCGACCTTCCAGTACTAGGTCTTTGACCGAACTCTCGTCAGACGTGTTTGACGACAAGAACGGACATGCGTTTCTGGAGCCAGAGTCGTCGGCTCTGGACATGCCGTGCTTCCTATAATCGTCTTCCACTTCTTCCTTGCGACCTTCTAGCAGGGCTTTCATCTGGCCTATCAGACGTACCAGGGCTCGAACTCGGGTGTTGTCTTCAACTCGGAGGCCGTGTTCCCCCATTGAGTTGTGAATGATATTTATTACTTCACCGAGTGGGAGGATGTCTTCTGGTGACTTCCCTTCATCACCCCAGGCTCTAAGTACGTGAGGTCCGTGACTCGAAGTTGACGTTGAAGTATACTCACAAAGATGCCACCAAATCTTCAATATCGTTCCTTCTGGCCGCAATCGGACACTTCGTGCGGGGGAAAAGACGTTTCGCAATTGCATGCCAGAGGTGGCGAGGTGGCGCCGCCCAACTGTCGGGGAGGGTCTTCCGTTTTATCGCGGTGCACACCCCATGCGAACTTTTGCCTCGGGATTCGTTTTCCCCGGTGGCCTTTCTGTGCACAGATTGATTGGTCGCCATTTCGAAAACTTCACAAGATAATCCATCGCCTTGATCAACGCTTCACTCGCATATATACCGATCTGGTGCCAAAAGTATGTGGCTGGGCCATTCCCTATAGACATCGAGGCGACTGGAGCATCATGTGGTGGGTCCATGCCGGCGAAGTTGTACGCTCCGGCACGCCTAGAACGTGCCAGTCGCATATGATCACCAACCCGCGCGCAGGCTCAGGCTCAAGCCTCGGTGGCGGGGCTTAATAGCCACAGGAGCACTCCCATTTACCTCCCAAGCCTGAGGCCTAAATTTTTTAGTAATATATCTAGATCACTTCAAGAGCGATCGCCCAAGTGCCTTATCCGCCTTCGTGTACAGCACCTGTTGCCCTCATTCGAGTCTTCCCGATTATGGTTACTGTATTCGGAGGCAACTAAAACCAAGATAGTTCAACGTAACTCTAGACTGGTGATCGTCTGTATATATATGGACAACCTGCGATACCGTTTCCTTATAACTTACAATACAGTGTAACGGTGACTAGGGAGGTTCACGTGACCTTCTGATTCTTCATTTAGAGCAATTTGAAGAGAATAACGTTCGCGGGGCTAAATCTAAGGGCCTGTTCGGTGCAGGGAATGCAGCGTCACGACGCAACGTGAGAATGCATTCCCCCGGTCGGGGGAATGAGGTCCCATGGGGTGATGCTCCGTGTTTCCGAACGCCCCTCTGCCCCAAAAGTAAATGCATTGTTTTATTCATCACGTGTGATGACAATGCGTCACAGTGAGTGACCGGTGACTGTTATGAGATATTAGTAATAACAAAATCGCTCATGTTCAACCTTGCACGCTTGCATAAGTACCTTGGGTGACGCTCGGGATACAGTACGCTTGGATAATTCAAAGACTTCAAAGGGACCATCTCTGCACCGCTCAACTAGCTTGCGCTCTCCCACGCCGCGTTTCATTGGCATTTGGCTGACCTGGATCTTGCCTGCACTACTTTTCCGATAGCTTTGCGACCTCCCTCAGTCACCCCCCGGTCCCCACTCCAGCAACTGTACATTATATCAATCCTGTTCTTATCCTTTATAAATTCTCTGTATTATTACTTTCGAAATGGAGGAGAACACTTCAGATCTCAGCAGGGCTCAGTGAGGCCCTCTATCTGTGTTCCCGAGCGTGCTGCACTCACACGCACACTTAACGACTGAAGTAAAATGAATCTACGATGGGTATGATAAGGGCTATCAAGTTTCATGAAGTGCGGAAGCGTGCACGGTCCATTTGCCGCTGGTCTATGTATTGCTGAAGCCTCTCACCTTTTGCACTCCCAAGTATGACGCATATTCGCGCGGCGCTAGCTGCTCGAACACAGTACTTTCCCAAACATATAGGACACATATACGAAGTTTCGTGCTGTGCAGAGGCCCGCATGACTGGCTGCGAATCGTACTTGTGATGTTTCGCACCTGCACCTCAGCATGGCAATTCCCAGGCCTCAGATCGAGAATGCAAGGAAACAATCAACTCCAATTTCCTGGAAGACCCCAGGATCCAATACTTTCCGAATTCCGACAACATGTCATTGAGTATTTGTGACATCAGGGCCGACTGCAATCCCCCAACCACCTTACATCCTCACGAACGGTTGCAGTGTGCATACAGTACTGTATATGAGCGCGCGTGTCTTGTGCACATTTCTGAAGCCGATATATAAGGCCATAGATGTATTACCAAAATTAATTAATATCTAAATAAATGTATTATTAATAATGTTTTGTGGTCACAATCGCGATTCGGGTGGTGTTGGGGCAGAGAATGAGAGCTGGGAAACGGGTATTTTCGCTGCGCCATTTTAATAGGGCTGCGCCGAGGAGTCTCTTCGCCAACCCCTCGGCGCAACGTGCACCGAACAGCAAAGTTGCCCCCCGGCGCATAGGTGGGGCATTGTTTTTTTTTTGGCAGGTGTGCCGCGGCGCACCGGGTGCGCCGAACAGGCCCTAACGATTGCGTCTCAACTTCGCCCTTCCTTGAACCCTTGCTTTGTCCTTGTCCCCTCTGTGATCGAGTTTAAGGCAAGTGTGACCAAGAGTTCTGAGACGTAGGTCTTTACTCTTCAAGACAAACGACGTCACCTGTTACAGTAACCACCCTACAAAACGAGTCATCGAACGAGGCACTACAACGAGTCACGTACGAACCGAGCTACAATATTACAAGTCAGCATGCAAAAAAATAGTAACATCTGTCGTGCATCCATCCAGAGGTACCCCCCCCATCCCTTCCCTTCTCTTCCAGACCATGACCACCGACTGGGAATGCATTCTAAAGGCGCGACATTTGGGCCGCACTCCCACTGGCACATGCACCAGCAGGACGGAAGAACCAACTCGTGCGCTCTTTCCACGATGAGGTACTCCTGACCGTATACTCCGACCAAACGACCGAACTCGCTTCAGACGCGTCTGAAGACAGGTTCGAGCAGGCCATTCTGGAGTCAGAGTCGTCGGCCCCAGACACGTCGTACTCCCCAATTTCGTCTTCCACTTCTTCCTTGCGACCTTCCAGTACTAGGTCTTTGACCGAACTCTCGTCAGACGTGTTTGACGACAAGAACGGACATGCGTTTCTGGAGCCAGAGTCGTCGGCCCTGGACATGCCGTGCTTCCTATATTCGTCTCCCACTTCTTCCTTGCGATCTTCTAGCAGGGCTTTCATCTGGTCTATCAGACGTACCAGGGCTCGAACTCGGGTGTTGTCTTCAAATCGGAGGCCGTGTTCCCCCATTGAGTTGTGAATGATATTTATTACTTCACCGAGTGGGAGGATGTCTTCTGGTGACTTCCCTTCATCGCGCCAGGCTCTAGGTACGTAAGGTCAGTGACTCGAAGTTGACATTGAAGTATGTATACTCACAAAGATGCCACCAAATCTTCAATATCGTTCTTTCTGGCCACAATCGGACACTTCGTGCGGGGGAAAAGACGTTTCGCAATTGCATGCCTGAGCGCCGCCAGACTCTTGCCTCGGGGTCCGATCTCCCAGCCGGTGGGTCTTCTGTGAACGCTTTGTCTGGCCGGGGTATACACCATCGCGAAAGTGTACCCCAAATCGTCGAGGTTACTGTACTAGGACAGGCCTCGTGTCTTTTTTTTTTTTTTTTTGGACAAGCGATATATTAGGTAGCGAAGGATAGTAACTAGGTTACCTAACAATCCTACCTAACGCGCTGATGCGAACCTCGGAGGCTCGAAAAACGGGGAAAAATGCGTTGACGCACACCCATAGGAATGGGTAGTGTGGGACTCAAGTGCTTCGGTTTACCCGGTAGAACCTACTACCCACTAAAAAACCACGTTTCGATTCATCCAATCACTTGGGAGGTCGCGATGCCTCTTTCGTAGCGTTGCTCCAGGTGTTTTTTTTTCACGATGTTTATGTAATATTTGTCCGCAGCACTTTCGTTGCTGTTGTTTTGTCTTCGGATAATCTCCTGTTGATTACTCTTGGAGCCATATGCTCTCTACTTCTCTTTCCGTGTGTATATGTCCACGGATGTTTCTTTCACATTTCTCAAGGCCCAAATCAGGTATGCTGATTCAGATATATTGATTTTGAGCGGCGGACGCGGTGCTCTTGGTGTGGTTGTGCCGTTCCGGGTTTTGCGAGTGTTTTGCGTTGTTGTGGTGTTGTTTGGGCGGGCCACAGGGCCGGTTGAAAAAGTTGAAAAAAAAAAAAAAAAAAAGGTTGGGGTGCGAGCTCACGCTCAAGTATCGGGGTGTTCCCACCCATTAGAAACCATATTTCAATGTGCTTCGATTAGCAGGCTATATAGTTGTGGTTTTATTTGAGGGGGTCACCCTCTATACACGGTATTCATGGAGTAGGTATCAAGGTATGCGTGGGGTTGTTGTCCCCTAGTGGGTATGCGTGAGGGCAGTGCCTCTGGGTATGTGTGAGGGCAGTGCCTCTAGGTATGCGTGAGGGCAATGCCTCTGGGTGTGCGTGAGGGGGTCCCTCGGGGGGGGGGCCTGGTGTGGGAAAAACCGGCCATGGTGGTGGTTACGGTTCAACCCCCCCCGGACAGGCCTCGTGTCGATACACCACTCCTATACTTTTTGACGGATCCCACGGCCCGGTCCCGTGCAGAAGAGCTCACGCCAAGGGGGGGCCGGGCCGTGGTTCCGTGACCCGAGGCCGGGGGGGGGGGTCTGCCGAAAGTCCGTAAAAAAATTTACTTTTTGGGCGTCTGGAACGCTGGCCCGTTGATCCGGAAAGGGGAGTCTGCGTTGGGTTCGTTTTGAACTCATTCAATATCTCATCACTCGCTAAGTGTCTATTTTTTGTTGTCTGATTCACGACATTTTCTACTGACTGCATGATAGAGATCTTCGACTGGACTGTCACCGCGTCACTGCCCACTGCCCCGACGGGTCCAATGTTGAGCGCGGCCCAGTGTGATGCCCTGCAGGCATCCCTGGGCATCCCCTATCCGGAGATGATGTTCGGAAACAATTTGTTACAGATCAAGCACCATCTGAGCGGATGGACGTACACATTTCGCTCGGAAGACACGCTCAGTGGGGTGAAGAGCGGTCCGCTTGAGGACGGGGACAGGGGCGTCGAAGTGGGCTATGCCGATGCATGGCTCAAGAGTTGGTGAGTATCGCACTCGCATCGGCCTATATGCTCACATGTATCTCTCTCGCAGGACCAGAGCTGACTCGCAGATCCCTCTGCTGCAGATGGTCGTGACGAAACCTTATGACTGGACCTACTCGACGACTTACGCTGGCACAACGCGGGGTTGAGGAATGCATAGTGGACACCCGCCGACCCTCCAACGCACACTACTCGATTCCCATTGCCAAGCTCTCATGTCTGGATTGGATCTGAACCTGTTCCACGCGGAGATCCTCTTTTCGACAACAAGCTACACAATGACGGCGCATCGCATCTACTCGTCTGCGTGGTGTGTCACTCTTCCTCTTTCCAAACACGACGTTGACCCCACGACACGACCAACACGGCGCCAACGACTGTGATGACTCCCAGTGGGCGATCACGACAATAGCTGCGGTGATGACACCGACGATGGCAGCGGCAACAATGGCGGCAATCTCAGACTACAACCACGACCAATACAACCCACAACGACGGAACTGTGATAACCGACCACAGCAACAACCGCAACGATGGCAAGGCTGCAAGACAACCGCGACGACGAAGACCTCAACAACGATGACAATCCCGACAGCAACAACGACGCGAGGGAAACACAAGTGGGCCATCACCACCCGCATCACCTGCTTCGTCCGTCCAACTCTGATGAACCCCACCTCCTTACTCTCATTGGCATCGCTCGCGTCCGCCTTACCGAACCCCCACAAGTCGTCAACGACCTCTTACCCCTACCCCGTTTGGACGTCTCCTACCCTCCGCAAGATGCCGACTCGCCCCCGACCGCAGACGTCGTCCAGGACTTCAAGTTCAAGGCCGCCGCCATCCGCCTGTTAGAGCGCTTCTCGCAGGATACCTCGCAGTCCGCCTGCAAGCGCGAGAGCTGGACCCGCATCCGCATCGCCCATCTCGTTGAGGAAAGCGAGTCACACAAGGCCGCCGCTCTGGCTGTAGCAACAGCGACTGACGACGACCGCAACGGCAACAACGACCGCAACGACGACGACGACTGCAAGCGGTCCTCGACCATGGCGAGAGAGTTAGATACTGTAGTAATAGTGTAGCCTTCATTTATAATATTATTACATTGTTACGGTTGTTGTGGGTCCCGCTGTATGGGCAGGTCAAATATAATTTTATCTGCACTCTGGAATCGAGAGCCATTCGACATGTCTCTGCGCGATGTACAACTTTGTATGGACATTCCCCTGGTTCTATATTTGGATAAATTTTCCTTTTTCGGCGGTTCCGTGGGGGGGGGGGGGTGAGGCTCGGCCCCTTAAAATGTTTTACCGGCCCCATGCAATTTTAAGAATCCCGGCCCCCCCTTGGCTCATGCCCAAGCTCAGGCCTGTGTTTCGACGACGGTGGGGGAGCTACGGTGTGGTGATTCTTTCCATCACGGGTGCCACGACCAGCAGGGCCGGACCCGGGCGAACTCAATTACACCCAGTATCTTGCACTGTACTGTACTGTACCATGAATAAATAAAAATTCCTAAGGCACCACACCTGTTCCGCTGCTAAAGTTAAATGGCTCACCATACCATTTTTAGGGCCTGTTCGGTGCACCCGGTGCGCCGCGGCGCATCTGCCAAAAAAAAAACATTGCCCCTTGTATGCGCCGGGGGGCAAACTTGCTGTTCAGTGCACATTGCGCCGAGGGGTTGGCGAAGAGACTCCTCGGCGCAGCCCTATTAAAATGGTGCAGCGAGAATACCCGTTTCCCACTTCTCATTCTCTGCCCCAACACCACCTGAATTGTGATTGTGACTACAAAACATTATTAATAATACATTTATTTAGATATTAATTAAATTTGGTAGTACATCTATGGCCTTATATATCGGCTTCAGAAATGTGCAAGACACACGCACTCGTATTGTTACGATCACTCGGATCGTTCCACTCGACACGTCGGCTGCTTGTCCAAGGATTCGATCACCTTGCGACAATGGAGTCGAGTTTCACCCTAACCGATGGGCCTGGGACAAACGCTCTGCAACAAGAGCTAGCTGACTAAGCTGAACTGTGCACCTGGTGCAACAGGAGAGGAAGTGGATTGAGCTAGATTATTCAAAGACGAGAATAGGGACTACAGTGTGAGACAAGCCTCTTTAAGTATCCTACAAGACTATGGTTTATCATACAGTTTTATCAGGGTCACATCAGTGCCAGCAAGCGCCAGCACATAATCAGTACAATCTATGAGTCACAAATTGGATACCACATCGGAGCCTGGGTCAGAGAAAGAGTCCGAGAAGAAGTGCTGGCGTGTCACGTGATCGTGACACGTATAGTACAGTACTGTATGCACACAGAGCGACTCGCATTTTACATTATTCACTACAACATCTGAGTCTCAGACTTGTATCCCAGTAATAAAATGGATCAAAAAAAAAAGCATCGCAGGTACAATTTGCAGCTAGTCGTGCGGCCCTCTGCATGGCACAAAACTTCGTATATGTGTCCTATATGTTTTGGAAAGTACTGCATTCGAGCAGCTAGCGCTGCGCGAATATGCATCGTGCTCGGGAGTGCAAAAGGTGAGAGGCTTCAGCAATACATGGACCAGTGACAAACGGACCATGCACGCCTCTGCACTTCACGAAACTTGATGGTCCTTATCATACCCATTGTAGATTCATTTTGCTTCAGTGGTTAAGTGTGCGTGCAAGTGCAGCGCGCTCGGGAACACAGATAGAGGGCCTCACTGAGCCTTGCTGAGATCTGAAGTGTTCTTCTCTATTTTGAAAGTAATAATACAGTGAATTTATAAAGGATAGAAACAGGATCGATATAATGTACAGTTGCTGGAGTAGGGACTGGGGAGCAACTGAGGAGGTCGCAAAGCCATCGGATGTAGTGCAGAAGATGCAGCCAGCAAGCCTCGCTAACGATTTTGTTATTACTAATATCTAGGTTGCCAGTAATTCACTGTGACACACACATGTGATGAATAAAACAATGCATTTACTTTTCGGGCAGAGGGGCGTTCGGAGACACGGAGCATCACCCCATGGGACCTCATTCTCACATTGCGTCGTGACGCTGCATTCCCTGCACTGAACAGGCCCTTAGACTAACTTGCTTTGGCCGGAGCTTGCTTCAGTACAGTAAGTTAGCCTGAACTGGGCGCTGCAGTATCATCGGGAGGCACAACAGCTGTGATGTTGGGCCACAAGTGACAATGTGACACCTTCCATTACACCACTGCTAATCCTGACTCGGAGTCGGCTAACACGCTACTATTCGGTAAACACATCGCGATGGCACCACCGTACTGGGACTGAGATTTTAATCGACGCCTACCTATGTGCCTGAAGCTTGATTTTGATGTCAAGTGGACCAGGATACTCGCCTGGTGCCAGGAGAGGGTCGGAAATACACCTTCTAGTCAGGACTCATGTCCAGTTTTCCTCATTCTTTGAAAGACTTCACTCCATCCTCTTCAGTCCCTTCGGCCTCTGGTGACTCAAGCGCCGTTTGTTGCGTTCTGAGGTTCAATTGTTATCAAAGGTGGGGCAGCGACAGGGCAATCCGGCTAAGACGAGCCGGTCAGGTGACGAATTCCGAAGAGGGCCGGTTCAGTCAGTGAAGGCAAGAGTAAACAAAAGCGCAAGATCGATGAACAGAAGTTGAGAGCGATGGCAAAGGCGAATCAAAGTTCGCTTTGGAGAGGAGAGTTGGAGGCACACAAGGGAATAGAAGAGATGAACTGGATGATATTTCGAGTACACAGAGACGCGTTTTTATACAGAGTACAGTAGACTTGCTCATAATGCATGAGGTTGTAATGCATATATCTCATATTGCATGGATTTTGGCCAGAAACACAGTAAGTTCGCAGTGAAACTCATTTATAATGCATATTGCATATTGCATACACTCAACACGTAGACTGATGTAGTATTGATGTATTATATGCAGTATTACGGCGCAGCCCTGAGCGCTTTTGGTTCATGTTTCAGCTTTTCTGGTGGCAATTTTTTGTCCATTCCTTGGCCCATTCTGACTGAGACTCCAACATGTGATGTCGACAAGGGAAATGGCACACTTGCACCATGATAACTTGCTGCACTCAAGGCAGCCTCATGATACTTTGAACATGTCGGTCATCACGCCGTTACTGAAATGTCACATGGGTCACGGATGTGACGATATTCATAGTGCATATGATCTCATATTGCATACAAAAATACCTGGCTGACCCGTATGCATTATGAGCAAGTCTACTGTAGATACATTTTCTGAGGCAATATAATCAATGTATAGTAAAGGGGTGCGCGAGCCCCTATGAGTCTGAAACAAGGCTGGCAGCGCATGACGCGAGAACGCAATCGGAAGTAGTGGAAAAGATGCAGAATTTAAGACACGACTTAGCAGAATAGAAAGGTGGGTCTCCAAAGCCGCCTCAAACAAGCCGGCCGCAAGTGGTATGACACCCTGCGCCGCGCTCTCATGGACCTGGGCTTCGGTGTTCACAACGCTGACCCTGGTGTCTTCTCCATCTACGACAATAATCATCTTACCATTCTTGCAGTCCACGTTGACGACTGCATGATAACAGGTAGCTCGGACGAGCTCATTGGAAACTACAAGCAGATGCTCAATTCCCGCTATTCCCTTACCGACCTCGGCCCCATCCACTGGCTTCTGGGCATCAAAATTACCCGCGACTGTGACGCGCGCACCATCTCCCTTTCCCAGACCAGCTACATCGACACCATTCTCTCCCGGTTCTCTCTCAGCAATGCGAAACCCGTCGCCACTCCTATTGTCCCTGGGGCCTCATACAGCAAAGCCGACGCCCCCTCAGATGACACTGAGGCGGCCCACATGAAGAAGATACCTTACTGTGAGGCCATCGGCAGCCTCATGTACGCCTCCATCGCCACTTGCCCCGATGTAACGCTGTCACTGCGTTGAGTCCGACTTGGACTATCGAAAGGGCGGTCACGACTTAGCGTAGGGGTCTTTAGATCGATGGCGGGTACACGGTGTAACGCCACCAGCGGGGCGACGTCCATGGTTCGTAGGACCCACGGCAGGCTTCACAGAAGACGACGATTTAGACATGTCAACGACGATGACAAGGAGACTGAGATCGGTCAAAGGCTGGAGCTCGAAGAGGCTCAGCGAGAACAGTGATGAACAAGACGAGAGGAAAGGCAGGTCAAGACAGAGCAGGGTTCCCAAGATACAAAGCTGGTATTGCTAAGTAACTCAAGTCTGAGGACTCAAGTACGAAGACAGGCCTGGTATATATACATGCAGGTACATAAGGTTCGTACTCAGCTAAGTCCGCTCTCTCGGGTTCTGTGGTCCGTGCGCAGGCATGGAACCTCCTAGAAGGTCACATGGCCGATCGCGCCATCTATCGTCATCGGCCTAGGTCCGCCTAGCCCTTAGTCACGTGTCGGTGACGTCACAGGCTCTATGGCATTCCGGAACCGGACCCTGGCCGCGTCTAGAGCACTACTGCTCTCAATCGTGCCCCTGGGAGTCTCCACCATGTGCGGCGGTATCTCCGGGCCGTATCGTGGGCGTTCGGGAACGTCGGCAGTCGGGTTTCGTAACACACGGCCTCTGACAGACACGTGATCACGAGGAGCTCTAGGGCTAAGTCCACTAGGCGTAGTCGATGGAGGACGATCTGCTCTACGAGAGACAGACGTATCAAGAGGCTGAGAAGGAGAACACAAGTCACGACAAGAGAGGGGAGAATGGTGACAAGGGAAGAAGACCGAGATGGGGATCCTCAGTCTTTCCGTGATGTTATTTATACAGATAGGAGGTCGCTTTAAAGCGCCTCATGAAACGGTACTACGAGTAGCGTAAGTAGCTCGAACCCTACTACGCGGATCCTTGGAATGAGTCATGGTATCCTGCGTGGGATACTCGATGACTGATACGATAAGTCCATGACCTATTACTGCTTACAAGGGAGCCACAACCGACTCGTAAGTGTCCACAACCGTAAACGCGACACCCGACATCACATTCGCCATATCCACACTATCTCAGTTCCTCAACAATCCGGGCGAAGCTCACTGGGAAGGCGTCAAGCGTGTCTTCCATTATCTCGCCAGCACCAAACACCACTCGCTCACCTACGGCAACGAGTGACATGACCTCCTGGGCTTTACTGACACCGATGGCGCATCCCAGGACCATCGACATGCGATATCCGGCTTCGCATTCCTTATTGACAGCGCTGCAGTTTCATGGGCCTCGCGGAAACAAGAAATCATCACCCTATCCACCGCCGAGGCCGAATACATCGCAGCGACTCACGTGGCCAAGGAATGTATTTGGCTCAGGAGACTCACCGAGCCCCTTTTCGGTTTCGCCCTCTATCCTACCCCTCTCTATTGTGATAACCAGGCCGCACTTCACCTCGCGACACAAGACAACTACCACGCTCGCACCAAACATATTGACATCTGTTTTCACTTCATTTGCCAGACCATCACCGACAGACATATCGACATCAAGTATTGTCCCACTGATGACATGACCGCGGACATCCTCACCAAGCCGCTCCCCAAGTTCAAGGTCACGTTTCATTCGCAGAACCTCGGACTTCGTCGAGCGTGAGGGGGAGTGTTGCATTTTGGCACGCTCGACCCAGCCGAGCGTGCCAAAATGCAACATCAATGTCAAAATTTGAGTTGGTAAGGTACAGAGGTACAATACAATGAGCGAATAAACCCCGAAAAAGCAAAGCGCGTGGTCATGCTTCGTATTTTGCGCGTCAATGAAGCAAAGCTTCATTCGCGGTAACGGACGGTGGAACCAAACTGGTGTGTAAACGTGTCCAGTACGAACGAGCACTTGCACGCTTATCGACTGCATCTCACACTATCGCGCTACTGTTCCAATGTTCAAGAGTAAAATAATATCAATATCATCCGTTGCGTGTCCGGCTATGCAATAAATTACAGATGTAGCAACAGGGCTGCGCTTTACACCCCGTTCCTCTAGCTAGAGCTTCGTCGTGGCCTCAGGTGCGATGCGACTCTTGATCACCTTGATGATCCACAGAGGTAGCGCGCTAATCGCAACGATAACTGCGACTTTCCATCC
>JAKELH010000258.1:0-106502 GCA_021525015.1 Lactarius pseudohatsudake | reverse complement strand
TGGAAAGCGTCCGATGTTCGCGACGGTGAGCCACGTGTCGAACTGGCCTTAGGGCCTAACGAACGAAAGGGATGATTGAGATAAGAAAGATACATTCGAAAGGTTCGACTGTTAAGAACGTTTCACAAAAAAAGGCCCGAAACATCCTTAGAGTCCTTAGGGGGGCACCACAGAAAAGCTTCGAAGTGGCCTTAGAGCGGAACGAACGGAAGAGACGAATGAAATAAGAAACAAAGGTTCGAAAGGTTCGACTGTTAAGAACGCTTCACAAAAAAAGGTCTGAAACTGTCCTTAGGGCGGAACGAATGGAAGGGATGAATGAAATAAGAAACATACGTTCGGACAGGTTCGACTGTTAAGAACGCTTCACCAAAAAAAAGGTCCGAAATGTCCTTAGAGCCCTTAGGGAGCTACCGCAAAAAACGCTTCCAACCGGCCTTAGCGTCCTTTCAACGTTTCGAGGGTGCGACTGAAAAGAACGCTTTCAAAACCTTCGCATTGCACAAAAAAAAACATCCATACAACGAGTTGATAACGGGGACGATGTCAAAGTCTTCGCCACCAAGATGAGTATCACAGAAGGAGCTCACGTCTGCCGCTGGTGCGCCGTCCGAGATAATACCACGTACGAGCGCCGACGGGTCGCTACTGCTGGAGGCACGTTGCAAGCAACGGGGTGGAGAGTCTGGAAGTGAAAGTGTCGGCGTCGTGGTTTTGGACGGACGAATGGGCCACTCAACGCTTGTCTTGAGCGGCCTAACGGGCTTACGGGGAGCTTGGCACCTCGTTCGGGCACATCTGAGTCGACGCAATCTGACATACCTTTATCAAAACACTCCCTCAGAGAGCGAGGCGAGACTGGCGGTTCGAGGCCAGGGCCCTCCTTCGGTCTGGCAAGAACGTGTTAATATAGTACCGTCAGATTCTGGGCGAACTCTGTAACAGTTTCAACAAATGCCGGTGCCTGCTCACGCTCGTCGCCTTTCCGCGCTTCTTTATCCTGTAACCCCCCCCCCAGCCAGACTTCACCCTCCACAAGCGTCGAGGATGTCGGAGTCGAAGTGTCGCGGGTGCAGATGACGCCGTTGCAAGGCCCTTTGGTTTTTTTTTGTTGGTCACTTGCGACCAACTCGGTTCGATTTCGCTCCAGACGGACGCCCTGAGAGGGTGTTGTGTGTTCGTGGAGACGGCCGCGCTGTGATAGTAGGTGTTGCTGCTTGCGCAGGTGGAGTAGGGACGCTGGGTGTCAGCGGCGGTGTCGGGGTTGCTGCTCCAGGGGCCTGCGCTTGGCATCCTGGTTGGAGATCGGTGGTGGGATGCGGACGGGATGCATCGACGGTGACAGGTGGTGCAGCAAGAGGAGCTGGATGAGCAAATGAAGGAGTGGAAGTCATGGGAGGTGGTTGTTGCGGTTGTTGCGTGCGGTTGTTTTGGCACTGGAACATTGTCCTGTGTCGCCAACTTGAGACCAAGCATCGTCCTTAGATCCTTGTCCACGTTATCTGCCTCTTGACTACATATCGTTGGGTTCGGTTTCTTCCTCTCCTCTAGCCGGAATTTGGTAGAGGGCATCCATCACGCGTCCGGTGATATCAGTTATGTCCTCCGGCTAAGGAACGACACTGACCATGATAAATATTCTTCGGACAACGTCCTCTTTCCTCAGAGAAACGGATGTAACGTGTATATACCTCACAACGTTGCCCACCAGTACCAGTATCAAGACGGTCTGAGTTTCGGATATACTCTGGTATTTTAGGAACCGGAGAGCTGGTATCCCCCTCGAAGCCGAAAGCGAGGAGATAAGACAGATTAAAAAAGTGAAATTGAATAAGAAAGTGAAATATACGAACTGCGATTAAAAGCCATTCTCCTCTGCTCTTCATCCCATGTCTTCGCATAGTTGACTCCCCTGCCGGTGGCCGTCGTATTGACACAGCTCCCGCAAATTGGGTAAAGATTGAGGTAAAGACCACATCGTTCGCAACGACACGGATACAGGGGTGGACATATACCTAGATTGGCTCTGTGCTCCGCCGTTTGAGTCCTCGTCAGTAATCTGAGTTTCCATCGAGGAGATGCTGGAGGCACCCATCGACTGAGTTGTAGATGGCCAGGCGAGTAAACCGACACCGTTGTTGATCAGTTGGATTGGCTGCAAAATATTGGGTCAACCCTATGCGGGCCTACTGTGAACTGTCTGTATGCGAAACCCGTGGTAAGATGCTCATCACTTCGGCAGGCATGTCGCAGATATGATATCGGAGAGCTGTCGAAGCGAGGGTTTTGTGAAGCGGCGAGGGCCACTGAGCACGTGACAGGCTCAGGCTCATAGTCAACGACTCGTCCACGTTGGACTCGTCAGGGAGAAAGTAAGCTATCGAGGATGGAGAGGAGCCCAGTGAGAGGGAGATTGGTCAATGTTCGGTGTTTGGTGAGCCCGAGGAATCGTTCACGAACAACGGAGGCCGAAGTTGTTTCCTAAAGGGTTGACAGCCGCTCTCCAGGAGGCCTTAGCCGAGCCGTGAGGACGAAGTAAGACTCCACCGCCACACGTCCCTGACCCTGTGTGAGCGTTCGGTTCCCAAGGTCCGTGCGACCTTAGTTCAGGTTCATTCGCATGCCAGTTGACCACTGACCACTTTGACCACCTAGCCCGCTGTATCACGGATGGTGCATACAAAAAAAAGGAATGAAAGTCGGAGTCGGAGAATAAAGGTACGTGAGAAAACCTTTGCAAACGAGACTGAATTCGCACCCAACACCCATTCTGAATGTACGCAGACTCGGTCCATTCCCTTCATCCTGGTACTCTTACCACCAACATCACCATACACATCCCCATTGAGGGCTACCACAACCCCAAAGCGGTGTCTCCAGCAGTCTCGTCGTTTTCGCCCCTTTCCCACGTTTCACAACAGCTCTGTGTTATCGTTGCACCCTGAGTACAACATTGAGGATACGACTTTGGTAAGTGAGCCTTTGGGAATAACCCGTATAGAGATAGATGTTTTTGTTTGTTTTTTTTGCTCTAGAAGCCCGAACTACGTGTTTCTGCGAGAGAGTCTGCTCGGAATATTTGTCGCTCCTTCCACCTTACCCAATTGCAGCGTAGTTCTTTGCACTTTGAGAAACGCTTGATCAAACAGAAGATTGATGAGCATGAAATATCTCTTCAAGCACTCAAAGAGCGGATGGTTGATGTAGAAAACAACATAGCGAGCACCACCCATGCAGTTGGCACCTTACTGTTATATGGATCAAGTTGGTATCCCCATCCCTGATATGGCGGAGCACGTAGCCGCCTCCATTGTGTTTTCAGAGGTCGGTCTTAACCTCTTTTGCAAATCCACACGCGTTGACAGGATGACGACGCTAGCGACCCACAGGATGGTGACGCTAGTGACTCGCAGAATGGCGACGCAAGCGACTCGCAGGATCAGACTTTAGAAGACGCAGCCACTTCCGAAACGGTCCCCCGGTCATGACTTCGTAAACCGGTCTCCCTCTGTCTTTCCCGCTGGCACTTAGTTTTATTTTATTTTTTTAGTATTTATGCCAGGTCATCACGTGACATCTTACCCCGTTCTGGGATGATGCGCCACCAGCAAGATAGCAGAGATGTCGGGTCATATAAGGTCGGTCTGATCAGCGAACTTGATGCCTGAAACATCGGCGGAAACGGAACCGAGTGAGCTCGGAATCGTGACTGTATTTATTAAATTGGTCGGACTGTCGGAGGTCGAGCTCGATCCACTACCTAGCGCAAGGTATTGTCGATGTAAGTATTGCTCGCGGCGAGCGCAGGATGGTCACTATTGGCACCGTCGTGGAAGATGGTGCTCGAAGGAAAGGATACAGTTGCCGTGTTCACGTGGCGAACGGCGAATTCTCGTCGAAAATCTTTAAACTTGGGTAAGATCATTGTTTTATTTACTAGGCGCTCTCTAATTATCCTCCTAGCGCCATTTCAGACCTGGTCTGCGCCTTCTACGCTTGGGATCGCCTCGACGCCGCGAGACAACTCGAATCGAATCGGTCTAAACGACCGATCGAACACGTCGCCCGATCCATTCGCAAGGTTCAAGTGGACCTTCACGTCCAGCCTGAAACGCCATTCATTTGTCTGTGGAAAGGGTAAGTCAGCGGTTTTGATAGCGCGAAGGGAGGTACTCACCCTAGCTACAAGCGGCCCAATGGCCCCCTTCAAGCCTTTCCACACCGCCTTGAGGAGCGCGCGCAAGAGTTTACCAACAAGTCCGAATAACATTCTAAACGGGTGGTAAGTCGTTTGTTTGCGACAATGCGAGGGGTGACTCACATTTGGAGTTTTGAGGGGGGAGTCGACGGTGATGACGCGAGGGGGGAGTCGACGGTGATGACGCGAGGGGGTAATCGAGCGCCGGCGCCGACGCGTACTGGGCGAACAAGCGCCGGCGTCGACCCGCCCGGAGAACGAGCGCCGGCATTGTTCTAGGCAAAATCGACTTGCAGGCTCGCGTTTCCACGCACTGGCAGCAGCCAGAGCTTGAAGGGCATTCAAGTTGAGGACTCTGAGAGTTTTAGTTTTTTTTCGCACCGTGCCACCGCCGACTTCATGCTCAGGCTGTACTATATATGATTTCTGCAATACACTGTCAAATCCGAGTCGTTTACAAAAATTGGCGGCACATGGCACATGCACCGCCAGCCTTGAACGCGCCCCCCCCGACTTCGTATTAGCCTACGTAGGATACAGATATTACACTAAATATTAAGTATTAATATTGCACAACCATATCTATTATAGTTATTTACACTGTAGCCTGATTGGCTTGACTCGGACTTGCGTATAAGTGGTGCACAAAGATGTAGAGACGAGAGACACGGAGACAAGACGGGGGTGTAAGGTACGACATCTGCAAGACGACACTCGCTTAATTTTTTGCTTATTCGACTAATAAGCCACTTAAGCACTCCTAAGCAAGCATTAAACGGATTTCAGATTAACCGAGTTTTAACTGAGTTAAGCAAAATAAGTAGATTCAATTCCTTATTGAGCTTAATTGTTCGCTTATTCATGGCTTAATTGGGGCTTGGCCCATCCTTATTTATTAGAAACACGGCTTAATTCCCAAGCAGACAATCAAGATTCGGTCAATTATGGTATATTCAGAGCGACTACGATACAGGGTGTTGTCGAACCCCCCACAATTGCTACAAAGGTGTGCCACCCAGGTACTTCCGAAACTGGGGCGCAGAGGGTGGACTTCCTGGGGCGAGTGAGGCGGACTCACCCTCCCTCTTCACAGGCCAGCGTTAGCCCGGGTTATCTTGGGGATTTCCGCTGACAGAGGCAAATGACTGCATCGTGGTCAGTCCAAGCGGAGACTGTGGAGGTGGGTTAGCGCGCTGGTTGTGGCAACTTGAGGCCGGCCATTACCTTGCACGAAGAGGCCGGTGTCGTCGCTTTGAGGAACCGGAAATTGTCATCGCTGTCTCAAGGGTGGGATTGGCATCATTGCCGTTGCATTAAAGGGACACTGCCCAGTCACGGAACACCGCATCATATGCCTTGTGCGAACTGAGACGCAAGGATCAGCGACGCTGTGAAGGTTCAGGCCATTCAGGGGGCACAATGGATACATACCTCTGAGTGCTTTGCGGCCGAGTGGGACAGCACGGTCCCCACACTGTGCGGGGGTGGTGGGATCACGAACATGAGTTAAAAAGCCAAAAGGCCAAAAAAAAAAAGAACCTTGTCATGACATCACGCAGCGGGCTCAATTTCGAGACAGTATGACTGGCAATGATGGTAAGAGTAGGAAAGAGGTCAATAGGAAGAACAGAAAAGAATAATATTCGAAGACGTACGATGTGGTAGTGACGACTTGGACAGGCTAGAGTCTTGTCGTCAGCTTCACAATAGGGAAACTCAAGTAGACACCTGACTTACAGGCTGTGAGTGCTGTGAGCTCCTCAGTCGGATAATAACAGTTGTTAATGTAGGCTTGCTCGAAGTGGAGGGGTGTTGGCACGGACTGGTCGAACCTTCGAACATTCGAGAGCGCAGTGACGAACGCGAGTGCGTTGATCGTTGATTGTTGAAATTCGAACTCCGTCTCAAATTGTGCTATTGTGATTGGCTCGCTTGGCCGGGTCTTTGTGTTTGTTTTGTTTTGTCGTTTTTTCACCAAGTCGGCTTGGCTGCAATGCGAGCTAAGTGTTGCCGCTATCCTGGGCCCATCGATGTCGACGCAAATTATATTCACTTCTTGCTGGCTACCTAGGTCTCTTCTGTCTGCAAAAATGGTCTTCACTTGTTTCGAAAACGGCAGCTTCAAGTTACATGGTATGCTTCCCGATTGCCTCCTTCACCCCTCAGGCTTCTCTCAACTCGATGGTAACATGATCCGCAATGTTCGCCCCGAACCTGAGATCAGCGGCCTGAGGCCCGATGAGTCACTGGCAGCCGCGTGTGACCTGGGTCTTGACTACCTCAACCGGCGCACACCGCAACACATCCAAGCGTAGCACTGCAACCGCTGCGTGCAGGGCCGCCGACCGCAGCGACAACGATGCGGCTGTATGCGGGTCTCATTTCGATGACGACATAGCAGCTTGCGACCGGACAATGCGAGCCACGAGCTGGGCGGGCTCCAATTACGATAGCGAACGACCTGGCCGTGTGCAACCGTGTGCAACTCCCTGACTACGATAATCCTGTCCTGTCGCTCAGACCCGTTTCGCTAACCATGATGACCGCAACGACGCTGCCGCCACTGGGCGCGCATGCGACCCCGACCACATTGAGGACGTCGGCGATGAGACGATGGCAGCGGTGACGGTGACCGCGTCACTGCAATGAGAATGACAGGACTCCTCCGCATTCGACCCCAAGCCCGACGACGCCTATTCGACCGGGTGATAGTGCACACGTTGAGTTGGCATGGGTAACGATGGTCTTCAGGAGCTCGGGGCCTAGCTATATTTGGAGTCTTACTTTCTTAGTACTCTTATTAGTTTACGCTGTGCGTTTGAGTGAAAACGGAGCTCTGAATTGAATGGTCTTAAATCCGATTGATGTGACTTAGCCTCGCTGATGGCTTAGTGATAGAATGACCGAATTTAAGCGATGAACTAAGACAGGTTAAACTCTTGTCGTTTTGCTGATGCCATCATCGGTTTACTCAGCCTTTCAACAGCCTTGAGCTCATTATCTCTACAGTACGTGTAGCTAGCCTTTCGCACTATAGAACACCTGGTCGCAGGCAGCCTGGTTGTGAAGGAGGTAGAACGGCTCAGAGGCGAGCATTGCACAACTGTTACGCCAGGTGGTCAGCATGGTTTCGTGCTGTTCCATCAATCAATCATTTCATTTTCGGGTACCCAATATACGAGCGGTTCATCTGTACGCCCTTCAGTTTACGTCCTTCGGTTTATTCCTTCATGGCATTAGTTCCCTTGTTCGACGGTCTAGCACCGGCTATCGTCTCTACCCAAACTTATATCTTATATCACCACAGTTTCGTGGGCGGTTGGCGGCACTAGCTCCTCTCACACGTCCACATCGACTCGCCACCCAAGATCTGGTGGCTTTATTGAAATCAAATTTTCAATCAGTCCCCTTGACGTCTCCTGTCAGTTGAGTCGGGAGGAACTGTCGCTTATCGCTTCTGGTTTTATGATGGCCGTGTTCATGGTGAGTCACTACGTCCCCTGTATTAGCTATAGCCCGCTCCCTCCACTGCACTCAGGCAGCTATGTTATAGATGCTCTGTCAACACATTGTCCTCACATTTTTTGGGACTTCCTCGTTCCTTAATTGCCGTAATTGCGAGGAACATGAACTCTGAGGTCTCAGGTATGTATACGTGTCATCATATGCGTCCCGAATATTCACACTTCTTAGGTCCGGTTGTCGGTATCGACTTGGGGACGATCAACTCTTGCGTCTCTGTCAAGACCTTTTGAGTCGTCAAGAACTCGGAAGGCGCACGGATAACACCTTCCGTCGTTGTGTTCACAAAGATGGTGAGCGTTTCGTTGACCTTCCCGCTAAGCGACAGGCAGTCGTCAACTCGCAAAACGTGTGTTCACACTCAAGCGGTTGATCGGCCGTCAGTTCGGTGACAAGGAAGTGAAGGACAATATGAGGCACTGGTACGAAGACCTTTTTCATTGTTTTGAGAGAGCGTATGTGTTTATGTCCGTCCTTCTGTCGGGCCATTCACAGTTGTCCCCAAGCCTGATGGGCGGGGCGGCCAGCAGTGGAGGTAGAGTTCCACAGCAAGCAGCGACAATATGTGAGTCGTCGGCGCTTATGTACTTTCTCTTGAGCTTGCGCTCCATAGAAGAGCTATCGTCAATGGTCCTGGTCAAAATGAAGGGGACGGCAGAACAGAGCCTATTCAAGAAGGTCAAGTACGTATGTCGGCGTCGATCTAATCCTGCCACTGTATGCTAGTAAATTCTGACCCATAGCCAAGCCGTCAACACCGTCCGCATGCTCAGCGTGACAACGTCAGGCATTGAAGGACGGGCCTTGAAGTCCTTCGCGTAATCAATGAGCCTACTGCCGCAGCTCTTAACTACGGACTTGACCTCGCCGACGACTGTTATCGCTGTCAACGATCTTGGTGGTGGTACCTTTGATATTTCCATCCTGGAGATGCAAAAGGACGTGTTCGAGGGTCAAGTCAACGAACGCAAGCGGTACTACTGGATCCTCGACTTTGTCGCGCAGACCTACTATTTGTGCGCATCGTGTTCTTCCTCGGTGATTGCGGCTGATCGCGTCTGTCTCAAACTACGCACATGTACGTTTTACAGCGCCGCACAGGTGGATGTCGCCTCCACGGTGGAGTACTTCGGTCGAACAGGGTGTGGTCATCAGCCGCCCGTATGCGAGCCCCATGTCTGCTTTCTGCCGGCTCACGTTCACCAGCGGGCGCTTCATCGGCGCCGAGCTCTTGTGCCTTGTCGTCACCACGTTTTTGCTGAGCACGTACAGCGTCGCGCCCTGCCTCGGGACCGCTCGGCATGGACAACCGTGGCATCGTCGGCCTCTCCTTGCTGAGCATCTGCCCGGTGCGTCTCTCTCGCGTTTGTACAGCCCTTCCCTCTTGTGCGCGTGCTGTCAGGTCCCGTGTTTTTAAGTCCACATCCGAAACGTGAGGCCCTGGCATACAGAAATTACGCTCTGCTCGGGGGTTGCTGTGTCTTTCTTTCAGTATCCCGCCGCATTTCTTTTTGCCCGCTGGGAAAAAGTCGACAAAACGTTACAATGGAGAGTGGTATGTCACATGCTCCGTTGTTCGCTACGGCTTGACTTGACAATTGTCCTCCTCTTCTTTTTGCTTTTCTACCACTTACACTCTCCTGTCATTTCTTCCATTTGGTGTGCATGTATTGTTCCGGTGTGCACACATTCTGCGTGCTCTCTGTTCGCTTCCCCGCGTTATATCACGTGACTCGACGCGTTACGGGGGAAAACGCGGAAATAATAGGGGGCTCGGAAGGAATACTCTTGTTGCTGCACAAAATGGGCGTGGCTGGCCTTTGGGATGTAAGTACGCTCACAGTAACTGCCCTCTCAACCAAGTGGACCCTCTAACACAGCTCAGATTCTCAGACCTTCCGGGAAACTGCGGTCTCTCACCCACATTGCCGTCGTTGATGGTTTCGAGGCCAATCCTGCCAATTTTCGTGGTCTTCGCATCGGCATTGATGCCTCCATCTGGTTTTTTCACGCCGTGCACGGAAGAGAGGGAGAGAACCCCGAACTTCGCACACTGTTCTTCCGCTGTGCCAGGCTCACGAGCGCACCATTCCTCCCTCTTTTCATCTTCGACGGTCCCAAACGCCCTAAGGTCAAGCGCGGAAAGAGAATTTCTGAGCGAAAGTACTGGCTCGTCGACAGTATGAAGGAAATTATCGAAGCATTTGGATTCGAATGGAGAATGGTGCGTTCAGATTTTTCTTTATTTTGGCGTTCTGCTAACTGAGGAGGCCCCCCTGAAGGCCCCTGGCGAGGCGGAAGCAGAACTGGCTCACCTAAATAGTATAGGGGTTATCGACGCGGTCTTATCAGATGACGTCGATAACTTCCTCTTTGGTGCTAAGATGGTCATTCGCAGGTGCGCCCTAGCTAACCCACGCACGCAAATCGCCCCTCTCATCCTTCTCGATCTAGCTCAAGCGTCAACCTCTCAGGGAACAGTAAGCACACCATGAAGAACGCGGATGGTCGTGTGGACGACAACCACTCCACGGTCTACACATCGGCCGACATCCTCGTGCACCCATCCGTCCAGCTGACCAGAGGTGGACTCATCCTCATCGGTCTGCTCTCCGGTGGCGACTACCACCCCGCCGGCCTCGCCCGCTGTGGGACCGGGATCGCTCACAGGCTCGCAAAGTGTGGGTTCGGCGACGAACTCCTCAAGGCCACTCAGTCTCTGACCCGCGACGAGCTCCCCGACTTCCTCACCACGTGGCGCGAGGACCTGCGCGGCGAATTGCGCACCAATTCGCGTGGGCACCTCGGCTCCAAGAAGCCCTCCCTGGCCAAGGCCGTACCGGACGCGTTTCCCGACATCGACGTCCTGCTCTCGTACACCAATCCGATCATCAGCGCAACGGACGCCAGCGCGTGCCACACACGCACACTGCCCCGGTGGGAGCGCGAACCGGATCTAGGGAGACTCGCGCACTTTTGTGAGTTGCGCTTTGAGTGGGGGCTCAAAGACATCATCATAAAACGCTTTCGTACCATCTTGTGGCCAAGTATCGTGCTCCGTGCCCTGCGACGCTCTGCGTTGGAAGCGGCAGCTGTCGGTGTGCCCGGCGGGAAGGAGAGAAGACCGCTTCAGGCGACTCCGTCAACGTTTCTGGCGCGGCACTTCTCTTCTTTGGGTCCCGGTGCGTACGACACAGGAGACGGAGACGCTGGAGACGGAGATGCTGGTGGATTGCGGGGACTCGTTGTGAATATTCATGGCTCGCGGATGCACGCCTACACAGATGGCATCTTGGAGTATCGCCTCGAGGTCGCGCCTGCGCAGCTTGTGTCCCTTGCCCGTGCGGGAAATTCAAGAATCCCGAAAGCCCACGGACACCACGTACGACGTACTCCCCTCGGCATCTGAGGATAGTGGCGGAGATCCCGACGACAGGGACACGGGCACAAGGAAAAGGAAGCGTGGTGCGCGCGCCCCACTGGAGCCAGACAGCCACTTGCGTATGTGGATGCCGGCGTGTATGGTCCGTCCTGCGCTCCCGGATCTTGTCAAGCGGTATGAAGCTGAGCTCGAGGCGAAACGCACGAAGAAGTTGTCAAAGGGTAAGCAGCGAGCGTTGCCGCTGGCGAAGGCGGCTCGCAATGGCAACGCCGAAGAGGGGCAGATCCCCGCGCGCTGTAAGGCCAACCTGTCGTTCGGCCTGCGCCTTTGCTCACCGACCCTTACTTTACCTACGGCCATTCTCTCGTGTCGGCCTCGTGTTTTCGTCTGTCAACCCTCGTCTCATCCTCGACTTTTCGTTTACTTTCCTCCCACTACGGCGTTCAAGTTTCTTCTCACATATTCGACTTGGTCGCATTTCGATTCGTTTGGCCTTAGGTACTGATCGTTTCGTATAAAGGCTGTCTGTCGTGTTCGTGCTCTCAATGTCATAGTCGGTTCCCTGTTCTCATTCTCGTTTTCGTTCTCCCGCGTGATTTGACAACCATCTCGGATCAAGTCTTAAGTCGAAGACATCCGACTCTTGTCGTCCTCTTTGCACGTCGTTTCTTTTCGCCTCCCTCAAGATCGACCTTCTTCTCCATACTCGAGTTTGCTCTACTGATTCCCTTCTCCCCCTTCTAGGTCTCCTACTTCGTGCTACATCGGCTCCACGAGATCTCGTATTCGCCTCTCTCTTCACCTTCCTCATTCGACTTCGCGTGCACCTCGTCCTCCGTTGTCGCGTCTGTTCGACGATCTCTGGTTCTTGAGTCGTCTACTATCTCTTTCTACATCAGTTACCTCCCTTCGACTTGACCGATTCCGCGCGCGTAACGATCGTTTCGTACATGTTCTGGCTTCACTCTGTTCCCGTTCCTCCAAATTTGTACCCTCCTGCTCCGTTCTCGCGTCTCGTCTTGGTCTCTGGTTCCTGGCTCCTGCAGCGACTCAGCTTCTCGAGTTCGATTTCGACGCCTTCCAAGCTTTGCTGGTTACGGGCAATGGAACCCTCGTGCTTGGCCAAGTCCTTCTCTGCTTTAGTCATCGCTACCTCTGCTCTGGTGATCCCCTCGCTTGCAATGTCGATGTGTAGCTTCAGGCCATCAACTTTTGCCCTCTGCGCAAGTAACTGGGAACCGCCGATATCGAGAATCTTCTTCTCGAGGGCCTTGATCGCTTCTTCGATCGTACCCGACGGAGACTGCAACCTTTTGAGCTCGTTCTGGGCGGTTAGAAATCTCGCGTTCTAGGAATGCGACACGAGAGAGATCACCCGCACCTGGCTTGCTCTGCGTCCTAAGTTGGCTCCAGCCTTAACATATACGAACAACAGAGAGTGATGCGGTGCTTACTCGAGGTCGTGGACCCACTTTTCAGCTTCTATGACGCGCTTTCCCGGCGTTTCGGATATCGAGATTGACCAGGTCAATCTCGAGGTTGATCTGCGGCCCAGACCTCCCCACAGCCTCTAGCTCCGCTTTCAGCTGCCCGAAGCTCTTCCATAGCCTCTGTGAGCTTCAAGGCAGCGGCTTCGCTGTCCTGCTCGTACTTTTGCGGTAAGTCAGGCGGAACCGCATCGACACCACCTCTGGGTTTTGCCGCGCCCCCGGACATCGTGCCAGACGAATCGACGAGCTCTCCCACGAGAGTGACAACTCGCCACCCGCGCGCACCGGATGCTATGCGATTTGCTTGCGCGAGATCCTGCGCGACCAATGTGTCACGCAATGCCTTGTAGAACGCATGAGCGAACCGCGGTTCCTTCAGCTCGACGAGGTCGAATAGGCGTGGGACGTTCTCTGGAGTCTGGATGACCTCATGCCGTTCGTCTCGTCTATCTTCTCGAGCGCAAGGAAATCCGCGCGTCCGACGTCTTGCTTTCGGAGGTACTCGATGCAGGCTTGACCTGCTGCACCGTGTCCGTGACCATGTCGTTGAGGGAACCACATGCAGTTGTAATCGCCGCGTCGTACCTGTCAGGGATAGTCCCGAGACTTCCAAGTCGACCCTGCTCCATGACGTGAGGTTCGCCAAAAACTTCCACGTGGTACTCACATGAAATCCGCTGACCCGACCTGAACTTCCTCAAGCGTGTCAGACCATCCAAGACCTTGTTCTGTGAAGCGCTGGCCGCTTGTACGCTTTGGCCTCCTCGGCACATTGCCTCGTGGAGGATGCTTGAGCACGGTGCTGGTTACGCGGATGATCAAGTCCTAACGGGGCGAGCCCGTATTAGCCGTCTGTAATGAACCCTTGATATCATACCCGGACTCTCTGCCTCACAGCGTTCGCCTCCCGTTGGAGAGACGCCCCTTAGTCTTGAGGTTTTCGAGTTCTCCGATCTTGGAGCATGGTTAGAGAGCGAACAACACGGCTAGACCAAGAAAACACACCTTGGCCTTCTGGTCGCTCTTGACTGTTTCAAAGCCTCTTGTGCCTCCGCACTGGCCTGTTCGACCGCCTCAGCCTTCTTGACCAGCATGTCACGCTCACTTGTCTTGACATCGACCTCGGCTGTTTTTGGTTAATCTCCGTTTTCCAGGGCTGGAGCTCCTTCTGTTTTTGCTCGATCTGATCACGAAATACCTGGGTCTTATCTGCAGGGCCGGGTGAGTGCGCGACTGTCTGAGAATGAGCAGGTCGATGCCTTCAAGGTGTCGCCGGATGCCTTCAGTACCTCTTCCTCCCGCTGCACCTCTTTCTCGTGTTGGTCGGCTTCTCTCCTTCTCGTTCCTCACCTACTGCAGTGTTTCTTGGATGGAGCTGAGGGCGTTGTTACGGGCGTTCTCGTCCTGCAACACGAACCGGTCAGCCGGTACCCGGACGGACATGCGGCACTGAAAACCATACTCTGCAACAGTTTCTTGAGTTTCTCGCATATCTATGGGCACGTTGACGCGCCTCTTCCAGGCCTACTTCCCGCTTTTCGTATACTGCCATCTCTTTGAGTGCCAGGCCCAGATCGAAAAGGGGTCGGAGTCGGGCGTTCAGCACTGAGTCACGGGTTGCTGGCAAGAGACCACATACCGTTCGAGGCGTTCGCCAGGGCATCAATTCGAACACGCGGCCGTCCTCGGCCTTGTCACGCAGTTGTGTAGACGCGTCACAGAAGGCGTCGGCCCACTGGATCGAGGCACTTCGCAAAGGGAGCCGTTGTAGGGAGGTTGACGGGGCGGGGCACCTTGAAGAGCCGCTGGATGGTGTCGAAGAAGGATTCAGGGAGAGGGGTTAAAGATAAAGAGGATGCGGATGCGACCAAAGCCGCAAAGGGGGGACGAACGAGTGCGAGAGCGAGAGCGAGCGGGAGGAAATGAAATGAAACGAGACGAGACGAGACGACGCTGTCCGTGCGGCGATAGTGATGAGTGGTCTTGGTTGTGAGTTGCCTGCGGTAGGGGGCCTGACTTCGAAATGAGGGTCGCACTGGCACGAGACGGAAAGGGTGAAAGTTGGTGATACGAACGCTAGTGTATTCGGCAGAAGGGAAGGGGGGTATTATACAGGGAAACCCGTAGCTAACGGTAAGGGAAACGGGTGGCATAGGGGAAGCGAGTCGAGGGAGCACGGAGGTAATCGAACACAGATACGAGACGCAGGAATCGAGGGCGTAAGGTACGAGCGGCGAGCGAGACAAAGAACCCCCGAATCCGAGACAGTGAGATATGCCGAACAGGTTGCCGGCGTCGAGGCCGATGACAAGCAGGCGCACTACAGGATCTGTACGTATGAAGACAACAGAAACAAAACCGCACATTGACCTCTTAACAAAGGGGACGGCGTGGCTGAGGTGTCAGGGTGGCAAAGGAGTGATTGTTCGATATGGGCGTCGAGCGGTGGAACGAAGAGCGGCAAGGCCAGCGAACAAAGACGGGATGACGCGCAGGGACGCGGGGCCTGTCTACGAGTGGGCTGCGAACCGCTTGCCAGGTGAATATGGGTAGCGACGATCCATGGGCGATGCGACGAAGGAAGAGCGAGTGTGTGTATTGGGAAGGGAAGGAGAGATACCAGTGGTGAGCGCCGGTGAGCGACGGGTGAGCGACGAGTGCGAATCGATGTCGCGAGAATCCGAGAGGTCACGTGGTGGCTTCGCGTTATTTGAGTTATTTTCCGAGACCGTGACGATTGACCTTAGGGATTGTAGATAATATATTTCCGAATAAAATGTGTAGCATTGAAGAACAAAAGTAAATAAAGTAAAGCTAGTGACGGTATGTCGCCGCAGAAACGAGCACAGCCTGCATGTTTTCGGCCTTGAGCCAATCACAAAATTTTCGAGGACTATACAAAGCCTCGTATTTCTCCAAGAATCGTAGGGCCAGGCGAACGTCCCAGTTTGGCTTGGCAGAGAGGGCAGTCACAAGGTCAATGACCTTCTTTCTCCTGCCGCATTCTGTCCGCTGCCCACCGTTGTTTCGCCGCCACTTTGCACCCCAAGCCTCGGTCAACTCCCTTGTCGACAAATGTCCTCCGATGCCTTCCGTCCACTCGGTCCAATAGTCAGTCAGCCGGTTGACCGACTGGTAAAGGTAAACCGGAAGGAACTCCCCTTGGACCCAGTCCCACGTGTGCTTGTGAACACGCGCCTCACCATACTTCACAGTAAGCGACTTCCATTTTGCGAGCTGGGCCGGGGTCATAGGTTGTCCTTGGTACAAGGGAATGTGACGCTGCTGCTGCGTGGAACTGTGAGCGAGGTTAGAATGAGCCGAGCCCATGAGTGGCTGAGTGGGTTGAGTGACCGCACAGGTCAGGCTCGACGTGGGTGTGCCAGTGGATGGACTGGATATATTGATTGTGATGTTAGGATTGGTGGCCGCAGGAGATGTTGCGAACGGCTGGGGTGATGAGGTGCCGGAAATGGCTCGGAAAGTATCGTGAGGGTCGGACAGACTTTGAAGGGCGCGCACCGCTGCCATACCCGAATGAGTACTATGCCAAACGAGACGAGAAAAAAAAAAACCTTTGTTCGCCTTGCAGTCGCCCTTGAACGACTTCGACCCGACAAGTACCTGCAGTAGGGCTGTTAGCTGGTCAAGCCGGCTGTCAAGTGCGTCCCAGCGGAACTCTGTGTCAGTGCGCTGAGAGCGCTGGTCCATTTTTATGTCCGTGGCCAAACCACGGAAAGTGGCCGCAACACGCTCGGGCAGATCCTTGAAAGCGTGGCGAACTTCTTCTTCCGCTTGGTCAACCACAGACTGAGCGGAACTGGCAAACTGGCGGAACGCCGGATCGTTGAACGGGGGATATCGGAACATGGCACAGGAGGGGTACTTTGCGAACAAGATGGCACAGTCTTGCAGAAGAACACGGCGAAGCCACACCAGCAAGCGGAGGAACTGCTTGAGCGCGATGTCGGCAGACTTTGGGCCGCTGGCGGTTTGGCGTCGGGCAAGCTCGCCCTGCTCGTGCTCCACCCAAGGAAACACGGCGGCCAGCAGTTCCGCTGGTGGTTCTAGCAACCATGTTTGAGACCAACAAAGGGTCAAGAGGTACAGAATATGACTCACCAAGGGCAGTCCGAGGCTGGAAATGAGCATCCGGCTGCTGAGCGTTAAACATGGCGGCACCAAGGAGTGCGTCAGTCGGGAACGCGCGGTCATAGCAAGGCCGAAAAGACCCGCTCTCGCTCCACCCACCGAGCGCTTTTGTCCCACTCACACTGGCGCCGTGAGCTCGAGCAGTTTGCGCTGCGAACGGTCGGCCTGCATGAGTGGACTTGGATATCGACACCCCATTCTTGGCGTGGATGATGTTGACCCTGTCATTGTGGGCTAACGCCGAGGGTCAGCCATTTACAGAGGAATATCATTGCAGTGGTGACTCACATTTGTACTTCAAGGGAACGTCTGGCGAGCCCGTGCTAGAGAAAAACAGGAGCTGGTTATACCAGTCACGTCTTCCGAACTCCCCAAAGTCGGGATCCGAGAAGTCTGGAGCGAACTCTGGAACCGGGATCTGCCTGAGGTGGAACGTCACCCAGAGCAGCATCGCGACAGCATTGATGGGACAGAGTTCGACAAGGCGGTGACGGATGGCCCCATGCTCGTCCGTGCGGCCAGTCTGGTTGTGTTTCGCGTTGTCCAGTAGGATGCCGAGTACCTGTTTCACACATCGAGCGATCAGGTAACGCGCAGCACCGATTATAAAAAGCGCGTCTCACCTCGATTCCTGACCCGCCCCCACCTGGCGAAGGGATGGCGGCGGGGAAAAGGTCTGACAGTTCGACTGCACGACAGCTTGCACCACGAAGTGCAGTGCTCGCAGACAGAAGCAACATCGCCCGATCGCGGAGTCCTACAAAGATATCCTTTCGCCCGCTGCATTCCGTCAAACAATAGAGCGAGCACCGCTTGAGGTCTTCCATTGTATACGTATCTAGTCACACAGCGTGTCGGTCACTGGGACCAGGCAGTTCGGAGGGAAACACGTACCCGAGGAGCTCCCCGAAGCCTTTAACGCCTGCGCAGATGCGATGCGCTTTGGTTCGTTGTGTTGGGCAGCGACCTCAAAGCGATGGATGCGGCGGTCAAGGCGGAGTCCTATATGCGTCTCAGGGACGTCCTTGTGGAGATATTGGTGTTCGCCTCGGTAATGCTCGAGGGCCGAGATGGTCTGTTTGATGACGCTCGCCCCCACAACGGAGCCTGGGATTTCCTCGGAGCTCCCGTGCCTGCGCTGCGAGTTTGTTGAGAGCAGTGATACGTCAATGGAATCAGGCAGCGAAACGGAGCGCTTACCTTTGGACGAGTGCTCGTGTACTCCAGGAACATCGTCACCTTCGCAGCAGTGATCGGAAAGGCAGGAATTGCGACCTGGGTGGGGTCCCCTAAGAGAACGCTGGCCTGGTATGCGTCCCACCACATGGCGTACGCATTGACGTGCCTGCGGTAGGTGGCGGCGGTCGTCTTGTCGCTCTGCTCATCGCGAGCGATACGGAAGCGGACATCTTGCGAGGCGGCTTCCAGTTCGTCGATAGACTGCTGCATGCGCGCAGACAAGTCCGCGGAAGTCCGCATGGAGCCGTCTGGTGGACCAGGCATCGGAAAGCCGCTGGGTGGTGGATCGAGACCGCCCGAGCCCGACAAGAGAGAAGCGAACACCGCCATCTCGTCCTCCTCGTTGTCGCTATCACCTTCACCTTCACTGCCGTCACCGGCGCAGAACGATGGCGAGAAAAGATCGAGGCTCGCTGTTGCATCGAGTCGTCGCCTCTTGTGCGCCAGCGGCGAGCTGGGAGTAAACGAGGTTGCGACCATCGGCTTTGCTTGGTGAGCGACATCGCCCCAATAGAAGGCGGGGTGGCTAACTCACAAAGTCCGTGCCGCGAGTCGTCTTGCGTTCACGGGCCACTAAGCGAACGAACCAAAAAAAGAGAAAGAGGATGAAAGAGAAAGAAAGACGAAGACGAAGATGATGAAAAAGAGAATGAAGAAAGCGAGTAGAAAAATGAAAGCTTGGGGGTCAATTGGGTCTGAAACGTCCTCTGTATGCGGAATCGCGGGCCCCTTGAGAGACGATCGGTCGCCCTGTCTGTGGTCGGACCTGTGCAAATTGGAGTGAGCGCGCTGATTGGCGCGAGGGGGAACTAGGCGCACGGTGCTGGACTACACCCGTGGCGGGTTCTTGCAGGCGGCTCAGCCACCGTCACCCCGCGTAGGGTCTGGACACGGTGGGAAACTGGACCATCTGGCAGGATCGGATGGTGCGAGGGAACTGAACGATGTGAGGGGTTCGGAAGGTCAGACAGAAATTGGGGACGAAGCAGTCCTCACCTTTTCGTTCGAACGGCGACTTTGACAACAGGACAGGGTAGGCGCCCATCCAGACGTGTTGGGATCCGTGACAGGCGTGCTAGCTGGACAGAGGAAAAGGATACGGCTCGATCTGCCCCGATCGAGCCTGTCCGGTCGCCGTCCGACCCACTGGTCCTGGCAGGTGTGCTCGAGAGTGTGTGTGGCCACAAACGACGTGCTCGACCTGCGGGAGCAGCAAAAAAGGACTCTCGAAACGGTCGAAACGTCCGAAACGCGCTCAGAGTGATTAGCAAAGGCCAAAAAAAAAAAAGGTTCGAACTGACCTCAGCATCCTTTTGAGCGTCTCCGGGATGCTCCCGAATTGTGCGATCGGCAGCCTAGGTAGGTTCGGGCTCAGGGGTGCACACGGCGACCGAAACGTTCGAAGCGGCCTAAGGATGCAAAGGATGCAAAGTGTGAGCGGTGAAAAGGGAGTCGGAAGAGTCGAACGATCCAAAACGATCTTAGGGTGATTAGCAAGGATGGGGCCCCAGCCCAAAAAAAAAAAACGTCGCTGAAGCAAACGAAACGTGCGAAACGTGCGAAACGGCTCTTGGGAGCGAACGCGGCACGAGGCTCTTGGGGGCGAATGCGGCACGACCATCGGCAGCCCAGAGGCAGCCCAGACAGGTAGGTTCGGCGCGAGGGACGGTGATGCGGCTGAGGACGAAAGCGGAAAGGGTGCGAAACATAGGAAGTGTGCGGAACATACAAAGCACACTAAGGATACCAAGGATACTATGAGTCGACCGAAAAGAAAAGAAAAGAAAAGAAAAGAAAAGAAAAGAAAAGAAAAGAAAGGGATACGATGAGTAAGCAAAGCCGAAAGCGGAAGGCGCGCAAAACATACGAAGCGCACGAAACATACGCAGCGTGCGAAGGAGACGATGGAGTAAGCCAAGCCGAAAGCAGAAGTGGCGCGAAAAACATACGAAACGTGCGGAACATACGAAGCGGACTTAGGACACTATGAGTCATCCGAACGCTTGGGGGCATGTATATTTCGGGTAATGCGCTGGTGACGCCTCGGCGACGTGACCGCCCGTCACCAGCGGCGTCACCACGCGCATGTGCGGACCGGACGTATACTCTATGTAAGTCAGTCCCATACTGCCGTGCCGACCGTCGTCGAATGGTGAATACTCGACATCAGTTGTTGGGCCAACAAGAGGTGCGTCTCCAGTATTACTTTTTCAAAGGCATCTCCGACTGACGCATTTGCAAGTCGATTGATATCATGGAGGCGATTTGCCCTGGTGCATCCAAGGGACGCGATGTCGCTGTTTCACCGAAGGGTATGTGTCAGCTCGAAACCTACTCCACTTCTTCGCGCCGGCGCTAACGTATACCGAAAGACTATTCCACACTTACAGGTATTAGGGATGTGCCAATTTCTTAAACCTTCGTCTTTTCTCTGAAGTAAGTTCGTCATCGAGCATCCCGAACCGATAGAATGCAACAAGAGTTCTCGTTAGCAGCCGCAGATCAGGTGGTTATGAAAAACGAATACCGGGAATCCGGGATACATGGGTGCAGATAGATCAAGCATGATTGATGTGCGAAAGTACGACCTGGAGAATCTCCTTTATTCAGAAACGCCCGGCCTACAAAAGGAGGACTCTGATAGTCGTCGTATACCGTAACTTGATTTGAGTACGAGCCGCCCGATGACGACGACGTTAGTGAAAGTGAAGACGACAGAAGGGTCAGCGATGGTGACGAATGATGCGTATTAGAGGATGCGATGGAGAGAATTCGGCCGAAGCCGAGGCTTGTTGCTATCATTGCGTGACGTACTGTATCCTAACCAAGGTAGGCTGTATACTAGAGTGCCAAAACCGGCGTGCATAGGCCCGGGCTGATTGGGGCCCGAGGTTGCTTTTGGCCTTGCCGGTCTCGCGTTCAACGGGTCATAAATCACACAAATTATGAAGCTGAAACCTGGACATGTGACTCACCGCGACTGTAGTTGTCTCTTCCTTCCGAAATGTCTTGTACATCAAACCACGCACCGCCTGCTGCCAGTGGTATAACAGAAGGGGACGAAGCAAGATGCGCACCGTGGCCGAGTCGGGTTGGGCCTGAATCGATACTGCAAGCGTCAGATGCGTCTATTGAATATGGCTATCTCATCACTCCTCGTACGAGGGTGCATCCGAGGAGGCGCTGGGTAGTAGCGCCATGGAAGAGTACGAGGGTCCACTTGCATGAAGGAGGCCACGCCTGAACTTGCGGCTGAATGAACTGTGTGATGAAGGGGTTATAAGGGGGAAATATGCTGCGCGGCACAAAACTGGGCGACTACGCAACACTTTCTTCCACCTCGTCGCATGGACTCCTTCGTTCCGATGGTATAATGATCTCCTTTCTTTCGTCGCAGTATTCCTCGTGCTAACGGTCGGCTTCGGACTGTTAGCTGGACGGCCCCTTAGTACATTACCATCCCGCTCGCTCGTAGGAGTAGGAGTGGTACTTACTCCGATCTCGGTGCGCTCTTGCCGTGCAGCGTCACCCTCCACCCCACCTCGTTGCGTGTGTTCATACTTCAAGTTCTCGTCGCCAGGGCAAGTGCTATTCCGCTTTACAGAGTGCCTAGGGGAATTACGTGTTCGCGGTATTCTTCGGCGTGCTGTGTGATGCGCTCTGGAACTACGTACGGGATTTATGTTCCCAGTGTCCTCACTCGAGGAGGGAGCGCAGTGGTACGGCCTGCTTTCCATCATCGACAAGCGCCCCGCATAACTGAGCGCATGTTGACTGACCTAGGTGCAGTCGTCCTCATTTTATCGGTCCTTGTCCTCTGATCGTCTGCCTTATGGCTGATAAGGATAAGATCTGCTACGCCTGATTGTTCCTCGTGGCTGTTTCTGCTTTCGGCAGAGCGCCAAATCTTGGCTGGGGTAGATGTCGAGCGGGGGCGGACGCGCGCGCGGGGTCGTCTGGTCATGATGGCCATGAGATAGAGGGGAGTGGGTTGTCCTATCGGACAACGCTGGATGACACCAGTTGAGTCTCGTATTACACTGGCAGCGACAAAACTGCCTAAGTATAGATAGACCTGAGAAATTTTCTCAGCGAGACCCTTGTCCAATAACCTAGTATTAACAGCTTCTGCGCCCAGTGGCGCAAGTTCCATCAGTAGCCCAAGAAATCCCAGTACTGTAATACTAGGGGCGATGGGTGCTATGAGCCGCTGATAAGTAGGATTTGCTGACACAGATACAGAAAGAATGACAACGGAGACATCGACCGGCCGACGGTGCAGCGCATTACCCCGGATTTGCACTAGCGTCGGCCGTGTCCGCGTTTTTCGACAGGACCATTGATTCTTGAGCTTCGCATTCGCATACTAAGGCCTGGCACTGTACTAAACTGTATCAGCAGGCTGCGGCAGTACTGTATGCGAATATTGAATTGCCGAATTCTCCTCTCCCCCCTAAAAAAACTCGCGCGGCAGTGTCCAAGTCCTAATTTACAACAATGGTGCAGAACGCGTTATGGGACCGCACCGGAATCAATACTAAGTACACCGGCCCTATGATACAGTACAGAGTGTCTATTGACGGCGTCCGTGTCCGTGATGACGTCTGTTCAGGGTCCGAATGGTACACGGAAAAAGGCAATCAGAATGATGTAGATAGTTATGCGAGTATAGGGTTGTCGACCCAAGGGGAAGTGTAGATAGAGGTGATAGACAAGATGATGGGAAACACTGAGGTGCACGGGAGCACAGACGCGACGGACGCGGCGGACGCAGACGGAATCGTTAGAGCGAAGGTGAAGACATAAGTTGCATGTTCGTTTTCCGTACCCGTGTAAAGTATATATAACAAGCTTAGTAATTAGGTAGTTAAGAGGTAAAGTATCGTTCCAAGCCTACGTAGTCCTTACAATGAGTCCATTCGAAACACCAGACACCTCTGAAGGACGGCTACTTGTGAGCCATCAGTAGACATATCGGGTAAGTTGGATGATGGGCATCCAGCACCCGGCAGAAACGTGGATGGCACCAATGACCTTCACCTCCGCTTGCGTGATCCCTCCATGCCCTCCAATTTGCCATCGGGGGTCTGTTGCCGTCTGGCCGTGGGTCATGCATTCCTAGAGGAAGGCGTCATTTGATGACAGCGATACCGGAAACGTGAGGAACGTACCCGAAGGAACTTGTCCACAGAGGTACCGACATACTTCATAAAGCGCGCCAGAGTGATCGGATTCCGCGCACCAGTGTCACCACGGGTGACAATCTGACGCTTCCAGTACCTATAGCCGGGCCACTAAAGTGGTTTAGTAGAACGAGTTATGATTACCGCCCACTGTGGTGACCGAGAGATGGACGTACGTTGATCCCGACGCGAGTCGTCGACCTGCCTCCGAGTGATGCAAAGCCATTCGCATTATGGAGATTGCCATCGCAACCTCCGAGGATATCTGGTAAGGGGAACCCAATGCTACCATTGCGATTGACGAAGTATATGGGTAGCTGAAGATCAGCGCCTTCGACGTGTCGTCGGACATCCCCTTCGTCGGCAGGGGTCCATCGCCGCTGGGGTACAACGGTGCCTTGTGTTGCCCGATTACTGTAATCCAGAAGTGGTGTGGCGTGGAACGGGACGCCTGGAGATGTGCCCTGCACCAAGTTGGCGTTGAGGGTAATATACCATACACCTTGATGATATCTGATCCCATAGTATTGCAGAAAGTGTTGGGAACGTGGTGTCCTGAGCAGGAGCATGAAATAGTTATTAGCGTCCTCGGGTTTAAACGTTTGAGCAACGAATCCATAGACGAGCACGTCAGCAGGTATGATGGCCTTTGACGGGGAACGTTAGACGAAGCGAAAACCGAAGCACTAACTGACTCACTTGATTCATGATTGGTGTGTGATGTTACCTCCATCGAACTGGCGTGGTGTTGATTTTAACCAACCCCCTCCGCACCGCTTGTTCCACAATAAAAGCACTAGAAAGAGAGCGCTGGTGTATGGGCCGGGTAAAATGGCTGCGCGGCGAGAGTCTAAGTCCCGGTGGCGACAAGGTCTCTTTTACCCGCAGCTCTACTGTAGTGGTTTTTGCACAGTTGCAAGGAATGAATGAGGTCCAAAGGGACTGCCCGGGTGACTCTTCTGAGGGTGGCCACCACCACCAGAACCAAGACCAGAACAGAGGAACGACATCTCGAGAGGACCGAGCTACGGAGAATGGAAAGCGACATGAAGCCGGGAGGCAGGTCTACAGACCGTGATAGATTCAGTAAGTTCACTCATCTAAGCTGGGCTGTAGAACGTAGTCCTATGCACTGGGAATCTAGTGGAAGTATGTTCATGACCAGACATAATTCGCTGTTGTGGATTTTGTCGTGGATTCTGATTGGTGCCACCGCCACGTCCAAAGTGGGGGTCATGGACTGAGCTGTTACTAGCGCGCACTAGTCATAAAATGGAATTTCGTTATTCCGAGACCATGGCCAGAAGTTTCACGACGTGGTACCGGTCAGCTGACTGGGGTCGGGTGGCGTGACTTTGTTGACTCATCAGTCACCTTGTCTGACCACTTATGGCCTCTACCCTTTGCCACACTGGAGTCCACCGTCACCGCCACCCCGTCACGGCGCGCAGGACCCGTCACGACGCCATCACAACACGGCGGGCAAGCCCCTACTTCAAGCCCCCACAACACCATGATAGCACCCAAATCCAGCTGCAACATCAACTCGACACGGTGCGCAAGTCCCGCCATGACACAAGCCACAAACGACGGCGACGGAGGCCACCGTCGACGGCAGCAATACAGTGACGACAACAACACGGCAATGATCGCCACCGTGACGGAACGACACCCGCAACCACAATGGAGCGACCATGTCCGCGATCACAGCAATTTGAACGCAAGGCGACGAACAGCGCAGGTGGGGTTAACACAACTACGCACCCACGACCACAACAACGGAAAGCGACGCATGTCGCTGGCCATGATACTGACTCCCTTTACTTAGTCAACGTGGCTATGTTGAAAAAAATAAATTTTGTTGGTCCATTTCTTATTCACTTTTGGCTGTCGTCTGCACCATAATGGCGCTTTCCCACGGCCAAGCCCGGGGATTGAGCGCTTTTTGAGCCCGAGCCATCTACCACAGCCAGCCGAGCTCATGTTTTGAGCAATCCCAAAAGTCCCGGTGACGCAGATGTGTTGAACACTGTTGAAAAACCCTAACAAAATAGATACCGTTTCCCATTCAACGGCTCCCACCAAGCAAGGTCAGGTCATAGTCAAGCCGAGAGAGGCGACTACCCACGTACTTACGCAGAAGTATCGTCTCTCCTCACTGGCATTGGTACCTCTGTGGACAAGTTCCTTCGGGTACGTTCCTCACGTCTCCGGTAGCTGTCATCAAATGATGCCTTCCTCTAGGAGTGCATGGCCCACGGCTATGTGGTAACAGACCCTCGATGGCAGATTGGAGGGCATGGAGGGATCACGCAAGCGGAGGTGAAGGTCATTGGTGCCGTCCATGTTTCTGCCGGGAGCTGGGTGCCCATCATCCAAGTCACCCGATATGTGATATAATTAGCCTTCCTTCCGACTTTTTTTTTGGAATCACATTCTAGGTGCCTTCGGATGGACTCGTCCTGATTACGTCTCTGCGGTAGACGTTTCATGTGGTCATCCCGACCCTGCGTGGACGCCATCACGGACACCGTCAGTACTCCGTGTTGTTGTTACGTAACATTTATTTAGGCCCACAACGCATTCTGCGTCATTGTCGTATCTTTGGATCCTTGAACACTGCCGCGCGCGACTTTCTTTTGAGGGGGGAGGGGGAAATCGGCAATTCAATATTCCGTGCGTCTATAGTACTGCCTGCTGATACATACGAAGCTCAGTAACCAGTCGTCCTGTCAAAAAACGCGGGCACGGCCAACGCTAGCGCAGATGCTCAGCGCTCATCCCCGACTCATCGCCCCTCCCAGTGTATATGCTTGCGTGCTGCAATCTAATGTATAGTGCTGGGATTCCTGGGCTACTGAATGTATGCCACTGAGGGCAAAAGCTGTCAATAGATTATTGGATACACTGAAAGAAGTCTATACTTAGACCCAGATTTGTCATTGTAACACGACCGTTGTCCGATATGCAACCGCGCGCCCTCCGTCAAATAGACATCATAACCAGACGACTGTGCGCGCGCGCCCGTACGCCTACGCTCGACATCTACCCCAATTAGGACTGGGAGTCGGCCCAAGGTATAAATAACAAGAAGGCGGGTGTTGCCCCGTCTTCTCGGCCGACGATCGGAGGACAAGGACCGATATATGAAGACGATGGAGAAGTCACCTGGGTCAGTCAGCATGCGCTCAATCATTGTAGGAGGCCGATGCAAGGCGGTGCATCTTTTCGGTGATGGAGAACGGGCCGTACAGTCGTCCTCTCCGGGCGGGGAGGACCCCAGGCGAACAAAGCCCGCGCGTATCACTGGAACACATCACACAGCATGCCGAATACAAAGCACGTACCTTCCCCGGGCACCCGGAACCCCCCGCGTCGTGATGCGGAATGGCGATTATCTCGACAATGTGAAGTAGGGGGACATGCAACCAGGCGAGACGGAGGCGACACTGCACTGCCTGCCACAGGAGCGCATCGAGGATCCTCATGCTCGGAGTAAGTAATATTCCTACTCCTATGAGCTAGGCAGCATGTGAAGGGTTGTCTTCACGAAGAGTATCGTCCGGGTCAACGCTGTGAGCCTTAAGTCAACCGTCAGCATGAGTACTGCGATGGAAAAGAGCACATACCATCGAAACGAAGGGACCCCCACCAATCCGACCCATTCAGCCGCAAATTCAGACGTAGCCTCCTTAAAATTCTTTATACGAGTGGACCCTTGCGCTCTCCCGTAGCGGCACTACTCGGCGATTCGGGTGCACCCCCGTAAAAGTGCGGGTACGGCAAAAGTGCCTGAAAGTCCAAGAGCCGCCAATGGCGAGTCTCAGTACTGCGGTCGACTCGCTAGAGCGCTGAACCGTAAGTGATGCGACTAGTAACTAGCCGTGTATCCGAGAGCGATGACGATTGAGTGAGGAAAGAGCTGGAGAAGAGGTGCGGAAGCGCAGTGGGTACGCACGAGCGCTTCGATGGACGCGCTAAAGTCGATATTCTCCAAAATGGAAAGGAGACACGAAAGCACCGAATGGTCATAAGAGAGAAGCGGAAAGGAGAAGAAAAAAGTCGATGGACGAAAGGAGCCGAGCACAACGACACTGAAGCAAAAAAAAAAACGGCCAGCCATCAATGGTCTTTGCGAGTCACTCACTGCCTTGCTCTCCGTTCTAGGTTCGGTATGGCGCCAGGAGGGAAGGGGACTGGTGCATGGTGCAGGGCAGTGTACTACTAGCTCTTAGTGATAGGTAGTGGCAAGGAAATATCTGAACTGCCTGGCTGTACGGAAAACGGGCGGGAGCACGAAGTGCTTCTCGATTGTGGATGAGGGGTTTGCGTTTCCGAGGCGAGGTCGCGACGGGCGGGTGGGACCCTCCCGGAGCGAGCTGATGAAGGTCGTAAAACATGGAGCCTCGTAGGCCTCATCACCAATCCTGGCAATTACTGGGCGTGGCGGGCGGGCGAAATAAAACTAGTCGAGAGCTATGGGGAACGGGCACGTGCCGTCTCGTTTGTCACAAGTCTTTTGTCACAAGTCTTTAATGCCCGGGCCCCGCTCCGGTCATATTGCCGCGTGATATGTCGAAAAAATGAAAGTCCACCCTATCAGCGATTCAAACCGTGGGATGGCCATCAATGAATGTAGTACAATGGAAGGTGTAGAGGAAGGCACGCATTATCGGCGAGCTATGCCACGCTATACTAAATAGAGACCTTGGAATAATAAGACAGGTATAATTGAATTACAAGCGGATATTAAGGCCACTTATAATAATTTTTCTCAGCTTTATAAGCGATTATCTCTTTCGAAATTACCGTCTGCACGATTCATGTCCGTTACTGTACAGGATCCGTTCGTCAAATGACTGTCGGCGGCGGCGCTCAATCCTATAATATTCTCAGGAGTTGTGTCCTTCAAGCTTCAATAACTGTGATGCCAGTGGACTTTCATCTCCGTTATTAAAGGTTATCGTTATCCATCTCTTCAGCAATCCTCAGTCTCACCCTAATTTCTAGTGGGAAATTTACCCTGGTTAAAAAGACACGGTCCTGCTTGACAAAATCTACCCATCCCCGAATACTCCCGTTCGTTAGCGAACCTCTGACCCCAGTTCGGTGCTGTACATCGGATTCATTGAGTTATCCACCGTTATCTATTAATTGGTTACGGGCGGCTCCTCAATATGAGAAGCCGTAAATTACTCGTCGGCGTCCAGGAAATGATATCTCCACGAGCCTCACATTCACCCCTTACTTTGGAGGATAGGATCCCAACTTCGTTCGAGGCTTCTGGCCTCTCTCGTGTGCTCGACGGTATTGGACCGCAAAGGCTGAGAAATAACCCTATTGGACATAAAATATTCGTGGGTGGGAAGACATCCGCGAACAGGCGAGCTTGAAGTTTAATGAAACGACTACGGTGTGCGTGCGCCCTACAGTAATTCACGACACATGAACAGGATTACGACTCCCAAGGCGCTCGCCGGAATCCGGCGGTGGGTACAAGTACTAGATAAGAGCGAGCCGCATTATTTTCCCGCCCCGGTGCTCCTACTGCTTCGGTTAATGAGCTCTCTCCGGTGTGTCTATGCACTCGTTTACCTCATGGCTAGACTAACTAACTGATGATTGATCATCCCTAGAAGAGTAACTGTTCACTCTCCATGCCGCCTTCTGGTGCTATTTCAGCACTGACACAACATGGGAAAGGCATGAAGACGGGAGAGGTTGTTCAAAGTCACAGACAAGGTACGTCTTCAAGCATCAATTTCATGTGTGGCGCTTGCAACGAGTATTGACCTTGAATAGGCGAGAGTTACAGACACGCAACGACAATCGATATGCTCCCAAACGATGTTCTTATAGAAGTATTTGCCTTCTGTCAAACATCTGGCAACCGTTATGGGATCTCTTTTCGCCCCAGTTCAGAATGGCATAGACTGGTGCACGTATGCCAGCGATGGCGACATATCGTATTTGGTTCACCAGGCAGTCTCGAATTGACGCTTCTCTGCACGTACGGAACCCCTGTCAGGAAGAATCTGAGATGCTGGCCACCCCTCCCAATCATCGTGGACTACTTCACATCCTGGGACCGCAGGAGCCCTACTGCTAATTACGAAGATGACGTCATCGCCGCGCTCGAGAACCCTGATCGGGTGCGCGGCATCAAGCTTGCTGTAACGAGCTCGCTGTTGGGGATGGCGGCCCCGGTGACGCAAGTCCCGTTTCCGGCGCTGGCAGATCTTTGGCTTTCACCGAAAGATCAGAACGTACCGGTCCTCCCTGGTGCATTTTTGGGGAGTTCTGCCCCACAGTTACGTGGAATCTACATAGAAGGCATCTCCTTCCCGGAGTTGCCCACCCTTCTTTCGTCCGCCATTAACCTTGTCAGTCTTCGACTGGAAAATATTCCCCAGAATGGTTTCATTTTACCAGAGGCGATAGTCACGGGCCTTGCCGCGTCAATAAGGCTGGATAGCCTTTGTATTTGGTTCAAGCCGCAAACTTCTCGCCTTGAACGAGGACACTCACCTCCCTTAACCCGGACCATTTTCCCCTCGCTCGTCACCTTTAATTTCCGTGGTTTGAGCCAGTATTTGGAGGAGCTTTTGGCCCTAATCGACACGCCTCAACTCCACCATTTCAAAGTAACGTATTTCAACCAGCTCGACTTCCAGGTTCCCCAACTCTCCCAATTCATCGGCCGCGCGGAAAACTTCGAGCTGGCCCGGTTTAGGCATGCGCACATACGGTTTAATACTAGCAACGTCAACATGAGACTCGAGTCTGAACAAGGAGAACACCGAATAGGTCGTTTCACTCTCCGTATCTTGTCCCAAGGGCTGGACTGGCAAGTTTCGCACCTGGCCCAGATCCTCGATCAATCACTCGCCCTTGTCTCCAATGTGGGCCATCTCTCGATCGACGAGGATGAACTACAACCAGGTTGGCAAGACGACATGGATGACGCTGGCTGGCTGGAACTCCTCCTCCCATTCACCGCTGCGGAGATGTTGCGTGGATCTGAACAATTGGCCGGGCACATTGCTCTCGCGCTGGACAATGTTAGTGGGGAAATGGTCACCGAAGTGTTGCCAGCTCTGAATGCGCTTGTGTTAGACGACCAGCTGGTGAGATCCGTTGAGCAGTTTATCGCTGTGCGCCGGTTCTCTGGTCGCCCCGTGACCTTCACGTCTTAAGACTCTGGTAGATTGGAGAGTGTCCCTTCTGTCGTACAATCGGAGACTTTTGCCAATTTCATAATGGGATATGACACGATCATGTGACATACAACGACACGCATTCCCTGCGTGTATACGGCCCGGTTACCATTGGGTTGTAACAGTCGAAAGCCCATGCGCATGATTGTACTCCGAATTTTTTACCAAGACTGCATTCAGGCTACTTCCTTCCGCACACTTCTAACTCATTATCACCATCGGGTTCACCGTCCAGGGGGGGACCGAATTTTGTGCACAAAATATGGACCGAGATTGGTGGCGTCTTCCTCTGTTCGTGCAGTTCTGGAGTTCTACCACTATATCTCATAAGGACGGCGTCTTTGTCACCAACAAACTCATTTTGTTTAGCTGATGCTGCCCACGATGAAGCATTGATGAAGCGTGCCGAAAACCATGCGTATTCTCGATCACGGCCCCTGTTCCGTTTATGCATGAACCACGAGTTTTTGAAGCAGGTTCGGTTAGCTCAGGTCAGTCCTTTTCGTGTGCACCCTAAATATGTAACTGGCGGTGGCTGAAATGGAGAATGGAGGATCCACAGGACTGGTTATAAGCTTTCCACTTCGCACCAGTTCTAGTATAACGCAACACACCGCTCATGAACCCGCAACAAGTGAGTCAGTTTAGTAATCCCTCTCTTATTCGTTCTGACGTTGCTGGTGCAAAGCGCATCACCCCTGCTAGCGACGTCGTTGCCGACGGATTCGTCGCTCGTACATTTTCGCCCGAAGACGCTAATAACTACTTCACGCTCCTACTCAGGACGCCACGTTACCAGCACTTCATACGATACTATGGGTTGGCATACCATCAAGGCGCATGGTACATCACACACAATGCCAACTTGGTGCAGGGCACATCGCCAGGTATCCCGTTTCAAACGACTCCGCTTCTGGACTATAGTAGTAGGATAACCCACGGTACTGTCGTCCCACAAAGGCGATGGACCCCGACCGACGAGGTGGACTTTCGACGCCAAGTCGATGGCGCCACTCTTGAATTGCCCATCTTCTTCGTCAACCGCAATGGTGGCATAGGGTTCCGACTGCCGGATATCCTTCGTGGTCGCGATCGCGATCTCCATAACGCGGAGAAGTTCGCACCACTCGGTGGAAGTGCATCGGCGCAGATCCGGATTAATGTAAGTACACTTCCGTTACCACGCTCAGCAACAATCCAACTCGTTCGTTCTACGGGACTGTTTGTAGTGGCCCGGCTATAGGAGCTGGAAGCGTCAGATAAACACCCGAGACGAGACACACGCACGGAATCCAATCAGCATGGCGCGCCTTATGAAGGCCGTCGGCACCTCTTTGAATAATTTCTTCAGGGTACAATTCTTACGTGTCCATTATTCTCGCCATCAATTGACGCCTTCCTCCAGGAGTGCATGGCTCACGGCTATGTGGCGACTGACCCTCGATGGCAAATTGGGAGCGGCAGGATCACGCAAGATCATGTCAAAGTTATTGGCGTCGTTCACGTTTCCGCTGGAAGCTGGATGCCCATCATACAACTCACCCAATGAGTGATCTGGAGGTACACGTGTCCAACGGTCACCGTGGGACGCAGTACGGACGTTATTGATGAATACTGAGTACTCTAACTTCTGTATAGTGTATACCCCCGCTAGTTCCGCTGCTTGTTATGCCTTAGTAGAGATCCTGGACACTGCCACGTGACTCTTTTTTGGGTGCGGGTTTCCGCATGTACTTTACTTTTAGTGTGATTACATTTCGAAACCTGATCGTATTTCAAGTGCGAACAAGCCAATGCTAATGCAAATCTGGAATAAATGCCCCCTGTGCCGTCATGCGTGATGCAGGCTGTTGGGTGCGGGCACCGGCATGAGCGGTGCTGCTGATGCCGCGGTGCCGGTGTTCGAATGCTTTGGTTTGTCGTTATTTGCGTTTATTTGCGATTTGCACGCCATTTCAGTACCGAAACAGCATGGTCGTAATGAAAGCTCGAAGACGATGAGTGTCACCCAAAGTCCAAGTAAGTTCTCGAATTCGTGTGCGGTGCTCGCAACGACTCGGAGTACTGACTCGCTTGGATCAGGCGAGAGTTACAGACATGCAACGACAATCGATATTCTCCCAGACGGTGTCCTGCTAGACATATTTGCCTTCTGTCAAATGGATCTTGAAATTGAATCAATGGATAGCAATCGTTATGGGATCACCTTTCACCCAAGTTTAGAATGGCACACACTGGTGCATGTATGTCAGCGATGGCGACATATCGTATTTGCGTCACCACTCCGTCTCGATCTGACGCTTCTCTGCACGTACGGAACACCTGTCAGGAAGAATCTGGGTTGCTGGCCATCCCTCCCAATCGTCGTGGACTACTTTACGTGGAACAGCACGGGCCGTGCTCCTGACTACGAAGACGACGTCACCGCTGCGCTCGAGCACCCTGATCGGGTCCGCGGCATCAAGCTTGCTGTGACAAGCTCACGGTTAGGGAGACTGGCCTCGGTGATGCAGGAACCATTTGCAGCGCTGACAGATCTTTGTCTTTCATCGAAAGATCCGAACGTGCCAGCCCTCCCTGACACATTTTTGGGTGGTTCCGCCCCAAGTTTACAGCTAATATACTTCGCAGGCATTTCCTTCCCATCATTACCCACCCTTCTTTTGTCGGCCAGTCACCTCGTTCGTCTTCGGCTCGAAGATATCCCCCAGGGTGATTGCATTTCACCAAAGGCGATGGTTACGTGCCTGGCCGGGTTAACCAGGCTGGAAAGCCTCTGGATCTGGTTTAAATCACCGACACGCCTCGAACCAAGATACTCGCCTTTCTTAACGCGGAACGTCCTTCCTTCTCTCACCACCTTTAATTTCCGCGGCTCTAGCGAGTACTCGGAACACCTCTTGGCACGAATCGACACACCTCGGCTTCACTGCTTCGAAATAACGTACCTCAATCAGCTCGACTTCCGGGTTCCCCAACTTTCCCAGTTCATCGGCCGTGCGGAAAACCTCGAGCTAGCCCAGTCTATGCATACCCAAGTGCATGTACATATTAACAACGTCTACATCGAATTTAATTGCGAAGAGGGACGCGGTAGAAGTCGCCTTACTCTTCGTATCTTATGCAAATGGCTAGATTGGCAAGTTTCGCACCTGACCCAGATCCTCGGTCAATCTCCCGCTATAGTCTCCCGCGTGGGCCATCTCTCGATCAACGAGGTTGGTCTGCAACCTGAACTAGGTTGGCAAGACGGCATGGACGGTAGTGACTGGCTAGATCTCTTCCGTCCGTTCACCGCTGTGAGGTCGCTGCATGGATCCAAGCAGTTGGCAGGATACATTGCGCATGCGCTGGACAGTGTCAGCGGAGAGATGGTCACCGAATTGTTGCCGGCCCTGGGTTCTCTTTCGTTAGAAGGCCAGACAGCGAGATCCGTTGAGCAATTTATCGCTGTGCGCCAGCTCTCTGGTCATCCCGTAACCATTGCCAACACCCAGAACGACGTGCTCTCCTGGACCTCTCAGGATCCCCGACAGAGCCAGTTGTTTTCCCCACGAGGCGTCGTCTACCGATTCCACACTGACACCAACGCACAAGGCCAGAGTATAACCACTCTTTGGCGCGCGATACGCGCGAACAAGGAGGATAGAGTGGCCCAACTCGAATGGGCTCCTGGTGGGGGTCTCGGGCGCGCTGTCATCGGGAAGAGTATCATTCCTATGGTCGAGTTGGTCCGGGACCCACGGATGCCTAATTCAAGAGTATTCCACGGTCCCGACGGTCTCCAGTACAGGTGGAAACCAAGTACTAACAGCCAGGACATTGTGTTACAAGATCCCAACAACAATGTGATTGCCTTTATTCGCCCCACTCGGCCAACACGCTATCAGGGGTTGGGGGATGTATATGCGGAGCTTCATTTTGCCCGCTCGGCCGGCGCAGGCACCGTGATGCATCCACCGCTTATGGACACGGTCACGGTGACCGCAATGCTCTACAGGTTTGTGTCGGCGTTCAACTTGTGATAGGCGTCGCGGTCCCGAGTTATTTTGTTTCCCAACTTATAGAGGATGGCCAGGGTACTGAATCGTTTGTTCAAACGTCGTGTGGGGCAATCAGTACATTTCCATGTTACTTGTGTTTTACTCACATATGTAATCTTCGCGCTACCGTCATGTTCCATCGTTAAGAACCCGCGCAGTGAAGAGACGTACTTCTGTCTCCACAAGGACACGAGTATTATATTCATATGGAACCCGGCGGACCCTGAATCAGAAGGGTGAGGGAAAGTAATACAACCTACCAGGGCTTTCCCGACCTTCTCCAGGCTTCGTTATTTACGTACCGTACGACTTGGGGGCACCTTTACTATAAAAGGCTCAATCTGTTTGGCTCTCGCTACGACCGGTCTGTAACCCTGTTGTGTACCCCGGAATAAACATGGATCAAGTAATACAACCTGGGACCGATACTTACTAGCGTGGCCATCGTCGAGATTTGAACGTTGATAGGCCTGCGAGTATGGCCAACGATGATATTGCAAATCCGCACAATGATTCCGCTCAGTCCGCTGCGCCGTCAGCTGGCACATTGATTGAGTGCGATATGTCTGCCGGCCTTCAGCCAGCCCTGCAGAACCCCGTACATAAAATAGGAAAGGTCACCATCACAAAATTTTCGAGTTGCCAGTAGACTGAGCCTGTAGCCTAAGTGCATCACGAGGTTCAACCTACACGCGCGCATCTGCCCGCCCGCGTTCGACGTCCACCCCACCCAGGACTGGCAGCGCCGCCCAAAGCATAGGACGAAGAACAAAAACCCACAGCGGATGCTGCCCATCCTATCAGCAAAGAGGCCGACGATCAGCGGACCAATAAACGAGGACGACTGGGGCACACTGGGTCAGTCCGCCTCCGTCAGCATACGATCCTTTCTTCACTGTGGGACGTACCCGGGCCTTTCCGGCGGTGACGGAGAACAGGCCGTACCGCAGCGCCTCATCCCCGGAAACGATGATCTCGGCGTATAATATCTGCGTGTAGCTCTGGAATGCGCCGTTCACGCCCTGAAGTACACCGCAAGGACATACATTTCCGCGGGAGCATGCAAACCCTACCAGACTGGAAGGCCCAAAGCCAACGCCGCCCTAAAAATCGCATATCCGAACTCAGCCATAAATACGGAAGTGACCATAATCAGGGATGGGGCCAATTAAAAAAGAAGCAGCCATCCACGCCCACCAATCAGATCTTAAACAGGCGCTATCGTCTGGGATGCGCGCACCGCCACTGCATTGAGAAGGCGGTCAGCAACCCTATCCACGTCATCTGAAACACGTCTGCCCAACACACAGGCAACTTTGTATTCACAATAGGAGGTAACGTACTTTCCCTAATTCGGACGTGGTTCCGAACAACGGGCCATGAACGTATGAATACCAGGATAATTGCCTGGAGGGAGAAAGAGGAGGAAAAATCCAGGGAGAAGTTGAAATCTGCAGGATAACATTCGCTCATGCGCACGAGCTCCTCTAGGCCGGACAGTGATCTCTCTGGAGTTAGGCAGGTGGGCACATAACTGCTGCGAGTTCATCGTCGGAGGTTGCACTGTCGACGATCACTGGATATGTTAAGATCTAGTTGGATGTGATAGATAGGGTCAACGGTTCGCATAGGCTAAGTTCGAATACTTGGACGATTTGCGGTGAGAATAGATTGCAAAGTGACCACTGTTGTTTCACGCTGCTCGCGATTTCTGTTCGTAGCAGTGCGTTGCGCTAGCAGCGTGAGATTACAATATGTGTAAGCAAAGGCCGCTCTTTTCACAATAACACCGCGTAATTATGGTTGTATGGATAATCTGACACTCTCATTGGGGCGGCACTGCCTACGATTCCTGCCGCAATGGCCCATTACGACATTTTTCGCCACCATCTTGCAATCAAGTATCCCGCCTACGGACACGCACTCTGGGAGCCAAGTCCAGGAGGTCGATATCCCGCCGTGGCGGTTGGCGACGTCGGTTTCATTCGGGAGGGGCAATTCCACCGTCTTTTCAATGTTTTGCTTAGCACAAAAGATCCGTCGCATAGACTCGGTGTTCCAGAGTATAACGAACAGCTTAGACCCCGCGTCGAAGATCACATCATCCCCGGCACGCTTAGTCCCAACCATTTTTGTTCAGCAGGAGTCGCTTTGGAATCTGAACCGGAGGTATTTGCCACCGAGTAACTAAAAGCATAGTTTAAATGTCGTGTCACTCACACATTCTCAGGCCCAAAAATCCCGCGGAGGTCACATTTTTGTGCAGAAGGAAGCAAGGTGCCATGTTATCCCTTCCAATACAAGCAAGGTGCGAGAACACTGTAGCACTCGGAGATTTTGGCGAGTGGATGATCAACCACATCGACCGCTGGTTTGCCTGGGCCCGAGAGCTTGGTATGGGGATTAACCGGATGGAAGATATCGTTTTGGTCACTGGAGTTCATCGCACAAGATCTTGGACTAATGTCGCATTCCTCGAGGGCCAGACAGACTCACGAGTGTCGTTCGAGGTTCAAGTAGCCGCAGATACCGGCATCAACTGGCGTTTTTCACCCGACCGGATTATAGGAGCTGTGTTGAACCGTGGCCCCGTTGGACAGGTACGATGGAATGCTATTTGTGACCGATGAATCGTGGGTTACCTTTAACTCAATCCAGGACCTACCTGAGGACCAGTGCATATTTATACGAGGGTATCGCGTCACTCGCAAGCTCATGATATTGCCACGGCTCAAAGGGGCGGCCGGTCCCAATCCGGACCCCAAAGGCCCCAACTCCGAGCCAGACGTGGAACTTGTACCGATATCGACTGTACCAGAGGTAACGTGCTCTTTTGGCGTTTTCTGGTCGTCGTCTTGACTGTCAAAGTATCGGGACCCTCTTCACATACTACTGGAATACATCGCCGAAGTGAGAACTGTTGACTTTTTCTCCACGCATTCGATACTAACATGGACCGAACAGAGTACACCTGATTGCGATATGGTCCTCGTTCATGACGATGACCTGGCACGGCTTGATGGATTTGATGATGACACTGTGAGTGGAAGTTTATGCAGTACCCGGTTTTATTTATATTTACATGCATGTAGTCACCAGACTCTCTCCAAGTGGACGCAGTGGCGACTCTCCTGCGACGCTCCAAGCCTGAGATTCGTGAGGTCCCATTCCACCAAGGTGGGCTCTTACCAGTATTTCAGCTTTATTATTTCTCAGTGGAGACGGCTTCACGAAAGGTCTACCGCCAGGTAGCAAGGACGCAATTTCCAATACTCAAACCGTCAGGGCAGCGATGCTCTCAGGCTCGCACATATTCGAAGGGCGGCGTGAGTTCTGCGTCCTGCAGATGTTGCTTCTAAACGCCATTACTTCTGACAGCTCCATTTTCATCTCCGACATCCTCTGGACTCGGCCGACTCGCTCGTACAATTATCCCCAACAACAGTTCTCCAGCCCGACTCGGGTCTAATTCTACATTACCCCATCTCTCCCCGATCATCGGCGGCGCGGGGAACGGTCAGACCGAGGTGCTCTCCTGGACCTCTCAGGATCCCCGACAGAGCCAATTGTTTTCCCCGTGGGGCGTCATCTACCGATTCCAGACCGACACCAACGCACAAGGCCAGAGTACAACCACTCTTTGGCGCGCGATACGCGCGAACAAGGAGGATAGAGTGGCCAAACTCGAATGGGCTCCTGGAGGGGGCCTCGGACGCGCTATGATCGGGAAGAGCATCCTTCCTATGGTCGAGTTGGTCCGCCGGGACCCACGGATGCCTAATTCAAGAGTATTCCACGGTCCCGACGGTTTCCAGTACAGGTGGAGACCAAGTACTAACAGCCATGACATTGTGTTACAAGATCCCAACGACAACGTGATTGCCTTTATTCGCCCCACTCGGCCAACACGCTATCAGGGGTTGGGGGATGTATATGCGGAGCTTCATTTTGACCGCTCGGCTGGCGCAGGCAACGTGTTACATCCACCGCTTATGGACACGGTCACGGTGACCGCGATGCTCTACAGGTTTGTGTCAGCGTTCGACTTGTGATAGGCGTCGCGGTCCCGAGTTATTTTGTTTCCAAACTTATAGAGGATGGCCAGGGTACTGAATCGTTTGTTCAAACGTCGTGTGGGGCAATCAGTACATTTCCATGTTACTTGTGTTTTACTCACATATGTAATCTTCGCGCTACGGACCCGCGCAGTGAAGAGGCGTACTTCTGTCTCCGCAAGGACACGAGTGTTGTATTCGTATGGATACCGGCGGACCATGAATCAAGGGTGAGGGAAAGTAATACGACCTGCAACTGATACTTGCGAGCGTGGCCATCGTCGAGATTTGAACGTTGATAGGCCTGCGAGTATGGCCAACGATGATATTGTAAATATGCACATAATGCCTCCACTCAGTCCGCTGTGCCATCAGCTGGCTAACACATTGATTGAGTCCGATATGTATGCCGACCTTCAGCCAGCTCTGCTGGTAGGTCATCACTCACTTTTACAGTACTACAGTATAACGGAGAGTAACTTATAGCCTTGGGCAATATATGTACGTAAATTGGTTGCAGAACCCCGTAAATAAAATAGGGTCAACAAAAATTTCGAGTTCCCAGTAGCCCGTAAGTACACCACGAGGTTCAACGGTACCCTCAACCACTATTCGGCTGTGTAATAGTGTCGCCCTCCGCCTCACGGCCATCATCGCCGGACGACCACGCGCGCGCATCTTTCCGCCCACGTTCGACGTCCACCCCAGCCAGGACCGGTAGCGCCGCCCAAAGCATAGCCACGAGGAACAAAAAGCCATAGCGGATGTTGCCCGTCCTATCAGCTAAGAGGCCGACGATCAGCGGGCCGATAAACGAGGACGACTGGGGGCACGGGGGTCAGTCTGCCATCAGCATGCGGCAACGCGGGACGCACCTTGTCGGTGATGGAGAACAGGCCGTACCACCGCGCCTCCTCCCCGGGCGGGATGATCTCGGCGTACAGCGCCCGCGCGTAGCTCTGGAACGCGCCGTACACCGCGCCGAAGTACACCGCGAACGCGTACATCTCCGCGGGCACACGCAGACCCCACTTCGCGCCGCGGGGCGCGAACAGCCCGATGACGCCGTACGCAGGAATGACGCTCCCGGCGACGACGAGGAGTACGAGCACACGCAGCGAGGAGAGACCGAAGCGACGCTGCACGGCGGGCCACAGGAGCGCGCCGAGGATTCCCGCGCTGGGAGTAAGTATTCCGACGAGTACGAGTGAGCTGGGCGGCATGTGAAGGGTCGTCTTCGCAAACAGGAGCGCCGTCGAGGTCAACGTTGTAAACCCTAAGTCGGTCGTTAGCATGAGGAGTACCGCGATGGAGGGGAACAGGTTATTATACCATCGGAAAGAAGGAACCATGCGGCGAGGTAGCGGAAGGTGTTGCGTAGTCGCTGAATATTATGCCAACGCAACATGCTGCCCAACCTTTTCCACGCATCTACCACTTCCTGTCGCACGGTCCATTTAGCTGCCAGTTCAGGCGCCGTCTCCGGACGTTCGTCCGCGAGGAGACCTTCGCGCTCTTCCGTGACGCCGCTACTCGGTGTGTCCTGGGATGCGCTCGCGCCGGGCAGGAAGATAAGAGCGGGCACAGAAAAAAGCGCCCACCAAACCCCGGAGCCGCCAATGGCGAATCGCAGCGCCGTAGTCGACCCGCCAGCAAGCTGGACCGGAATTAACACGGCCAGCAGCAGCAGGATACCGGCCGTGTATCCGAGCGCGATTCCGAGTGAAGAAATGCGCGCAGTTGCACGGGACAGCTTCTCTGTATCGCCGTGATCCGACGAGGGAAGGGACGAGGCTGCGAGGCGCGGCAGGTACGAATTGAGGACTACGATGGATGCGCTGAAGCCGATATTGGCCAGAACGGAGAGGAGACCAGCAAGCGGCCATAGTGGGGAAGAGGAAGGAAGAAGGAAGAAGCAGAGGGACGAAATGGAACCGAGCGCAGCAAAACCGAAGAGCAAAGGCTTGCGGGACGAGGCTGTATCAATGGTGTTACTACGATACTACGATGCGTCAGAAAAAATGGAAGCGCACCCCTGTCAGCGATTCCGCCCATAGAGATGACGGTCAACGCTTGCAGCGCAACAGAAAGTGAATATGTGTAGAGGCTGCAATCGGTAAGCTAGCTGCGGACGCCATACCTGGAGCACATCCAAGACGAGAATCCAACACACCTGAAGCTAGCAGTATCGATCCAAGCCCATCCCAACTTGACTACGCATCTCGCTTCGTCCTCGTCCGTTACGCCGGAAGGCGGTGAGGGACGTGATGTACAAGGAATCGTCTTGTCGGGGAGCAGGAACCCGTTGTCGCGGGCAAATTGCTCGAGACATATCGGAAGGAAGAGGGTGAGAGAGACGATTACAAAGACCTCGCTGGCAAAGGCATAGCTGAGCCAACCAAAGAGCTCGCGTCTGTGCTTTGAAGACGACGGACCCTCGCCAGCCATGTTGGGGTTAGGGTTATCCCATTCTCTCGCGTGATTACACATTATTGACGCCTGTTTGGTCGCTGATTGTGTGGATGTCCGCCGTGGGAGTGGCCTACTGCGCCTTTCTTTCAAGCGTGAGCTCGGCGGCGAAGACGAAGTACCGTACAGAACGCTGTACGTACCGTAGATAGCTAGATCCAACGATAAATCAGGGCCGTAGAATATGTCGGACATAGCTGAGCTCAAACGCTTAGTAAAATCACTTCAGCAAGCCTCAACCGACCAGGTATGTCCCACCGTCCCGTTTTATCCGTGATTTTTGCTCACATTTTCTTACCCATTTGACACAGGAAGTCGTCGACGTCCTCCAGGTGTTGAAGAAGGAGGCCAAGATCACAGAGGCCGTACTCAGAGTGCGTCTCGTTGTCGTGTAATTTCCTTGCCCCGCTGCGCTCACACCGTCCCCCCCTCCAGGAGAGCAAAGCCGGCCTTGCGGTCGGGAAACTGCGCTCACATGCATCAAAGGACGTCTCCGAACTCGCCAAAGAAATCGTGCGTACGTGGAAAACGGCAGTAGACAAGGAGAAGCAGGCTGCCGGTACGCACTCAAAGGGGGCCGCGAAAGCCGCAGGTACGTGCGCCAATTGGCTTTATATGCGGTTTAAATTACGGAGGTCCGACCCGTCTTTTTTTTTTTTTGCTGTAGCTCCTCCACCGCGCAAAGCGTCAACCGCTTCGGTGCCACCGTCGACCCCGACGACCTCCAACAACGGTGCTCGCTCGGCAAAAGGCGATGGAGTGAGCACCTCCATCACCGGCGACAAAACACGCGACAAGTGCATCGAAATGCTCTATGATGCGCTCGCGCTCGAATCTGGTTTCCGTACGTGTTCGCCCTTGGCTCGCCTCTCCGTGACTACGGCTTACCTAATCCGCAGCATCCGATCTCATACTGCAACGGGCGCGCACGGTAGAAGAGACGGTGTGCAAGGATTGCAAGGGAACCACCGCGACTTACAAATCAAAGATCCGAATGCTATTTGTAAATCTCAAAGACAAAAACAACCCCGGCTTGCGCAGGAGCGTCACGGCTGGTGATATACCCCCCCAGACGTTTGCAAAAATGACCAGCCAGGTTTGTCTTGTCTTTCAAACGGAGAGACCGACTCTTTTTTTTTTTTTTTCAACGTGTCTGTCTCACAGGAAATGGCTTCGGAGGAACGCAAGGCAGCTGACGCAAAGATCGAAGAAGACAACTTGTTCTTATCTCTCGGCGCAGGCGAAAAGCAGGCGGAAACAGATGCCTTCCAGTGTGGCCGGTGCAAGCAGGTGCGAAGGTTATTTGAGCGATCTTTTACTCCCTGTCTTATCGCGCCCCTCTTAAATCAGAGGAAATGTCGTTACCGCCAAGCCCAGACACGAAGCGCTGACGAACCAATGACTGTAAGTTTTCGATCTTCAACTTTTTGATGCTTGATGCGCTGACTGTTCTATCAACAGACCTTCGTAACGTGCGTTTTTTTTTTTGTATATCTCATTCGTTCCTCATCCTTAACCTTCGTGACAGCTGCACAAACTGTAACCACAGGTGGAAGTTCTGTTAGATCGACACTTCCATGCACCGTGCGCTTTAGCTTAAATTCCCTTAGTTTGTTCTACCTCCCTTTGCTTTCCGTAAATTGTACGTTGCAGTGTTTGGGTCGATTCAAAGACGCCCGCATACATACCAGTTCCTTTTGTTCCCTGGGGTTGAGATGAATGTTTTCATTTAGTTTGAGAAGCGTGTCTGCAGTATGGCCTAATGACATATTCGACAATTGGGGTAGTGTGCTTCCATACTAATTCTTTTTGGCCGAGAGACGCGGTTATACATGGTGATGACACTACATACATGATCCGAAAACGAGTATTCCGCAAGTTGTGATGATACGTGAGGCCTACGCCCACCCGGTGGCCTTCATGCCTCACGCCGTGGTAGCGCTTTCCAGCCCTTCTTGAGCCCTAAACGTTCGATAAGGCTCGCCGGCATGCAATACACCGGGTCGAGGTCGTCCAACCCAGGGTAACCAAGCAGCGAAAGGCCTGCAACGCCAAACAACGTGTGGAACACGTCCACCATGTCACCCGGGCGGTCCGCTATACCACCGCCGTCCGGGTCCTAAGGGGGGAGTGGGTAGGATCGCTCCTGAGGACGCAAGACGACCAAACACGCGCGAGAACGCCGAAAGAGCAAAACACACCTGAGCCGAGAGGATGAAGCGCGTAAGCGCCGTGGCGTCGATCCACGTAAGCCTGTTCAGGATCGCCATGGAGGAGAGCACCCAATAGCTGTAGCACACCTAGTCCCGCGGGTCAGCCGGCGCGAAAGGACGAGTATATGTATGGCACGCACATCTTCGAGCTTTTCGGGTCGCCCGTTCAGCCCCCCGTTGGGCAGCTGCCTCTCGGCGAGCCACCATCCGAGCGTCGACACGTCGATCACGTCCAATCGATCGAGTATCGCGAGTGCAGCCGTGCACACCCATACTGCGCGGGCAGGGGGTTAGGAGGGGTTGTAATAAGGGGCCAGGACGCACCTTGCGCCGCGTGGCTCTCGGCGCCGGCGACGCGGCCAAAGCCGCCGTCAAAGTTCCGGCACGCGGCGAGGTACGCCACGGTGCGCGCGCGGTCGAGCCTGTCGAGCGCGCCGAGCAACGACAGCGCAGATACGGCGCAATACAGGAAGCGCGTGTCCGTCTCGCCGAACGCGTCGCCCGCGAAGACGCCCGAGGGCTGCTGCAGGCCCAGGATGACTGTTTTGTGCGGCACCCGATGAGCAAGTGTCGTGTACGCGCGGGACGGGACGTACAGTCGATTACGCGCGGTGCGTCGATGCGCGCGAGGGCGTCGTGCGTCGCGAGGACTTGGATGGCGCTGAGCGTCGATAGGATATGGGCGTCGTGCCCTGGGTGCGCGCCGAAGGCACCTTTGACGATCGTGGTATCAGCCGCTACTCAGTCCGCGGACGGCAGACGTGGCGTGGCGTACCTGCCTCGTTGTCCCAACAGCTCATCACATACTCTATTGTCTCTTCCGCATCCAGCGCATCCTTGTGCTTCATTATACAAAGCGCGGTGACGCCCCAATAGACCGCGTTCATCCGGAGATGGGCCGTCATGTGGTAGGTCAGGTCATCCTTGTTCTGCGACCGACGCGGTGAGCAGTGTGTGTGGTTTTTCGTAAGAGATACCTACTTTCCCCAGGTTCTGGATGTATTTTACGTGGAGATTTGTGAGAAGTGTGTCAGACATGGTCGCCGTATTGTGTTCAAGTCGCGGCGAAAATTCCGGGCTCCAACCCTGATTGGACTTGGCCGGCTGTCCTAGGATTAGATCTGGTGACCCACTACGGGCCACCAACTCGATAAAAGAACGTTGATCTACTAGTCTTTACTCAAAGCACCTCATGTCCACATCGTCGATAAACGAGTCATCCCCTACCTCTTATGGCGTCTCTCCGGCCATGGAGGCGCCATACAGAGCTTTTCATCGCCGAGACCTCTCTACTACTAGTGTCACTACACCGGTATACTCGCAGGATAACCACGATGAGGGCGGAGGCACGCCCTTGCGCACGCTCGACAACGTCCGTGATCAAGTCGCCGCCCACGTTGCGGTGCGCATGATGCGCAAGCTCAAGACTACCGACAACACGCACTACGGGGTCGCACTGACGCTCGCGAAGAAGGACGACGGCGGCTTCCTGCGCCTCGTCGCGTCGCATCTCGCGTCGAGCCCCACGGGCATGCTCAAGGACAAGGCGTACCTCATAGCGGTCGCCACGACCGGCGCGGGCGACACCTCGCTGCTGATCTGCGGGAGCGACGCCACCAAGGTGCAGCGCGCGGCGCTGCTCACCATGTCCAAGTTCATCGGCCACGTCACACCGCAGCCGCAGCAAGACGGCGGCGCCGTGTGGCTCGCGCGCGTGCGCGGGCTCGGCTGGTCCGCGTACGACGAGACCGCGCTCTGGGACGTGCTCCACAAGTGCGCGCAGGAGCTCGTGGACCCCTCCCGCCCGCCGCCCGGCTCCCGCGGCATCGACGAGACCCTCGCCATCGCCCGCACACGCCTCCAGCGCCTGCTCCCGCGCCAGGCGCTCGCGGAGCTCCGCGACACGGACATCAAGGTGCCCGTGCTGCTCGTCGACATCCGTCCGGCGGCACGGCGCGCGGCGCAGGGTCACATCCCTGGCGCGATGATCATCGAACGCAATGTGCTCGAGTGGCGGTTTGATCCGCGGTCGGTGGAGGGGCGGCTGGACATTGCGACGCGATATGACCTAAGAGTGATCGTGTTCTGCCATGAGGGCTACACGAGTTCCTTGGCTGCGGCGGCACTGCAGGATATCGGGCTACTAAACGCGACGGATATCGTCGGGGGAATCGAGGCTTGGAAGGCAGAGGGTCTCCCTGTGGAAATGGAGTCGTGACTGCGTGGTGCGTGATATCCGGATGGAGTTCGAGGCATCTCCGCCCGGAAAGTGGAGATCCGTGTTGGGGCCCACCACATTGTTGGTGTTGAGTCGTGGTGAGTATGAATCCTTTTTTGTTTCGCCGGTTGGGGCTCACGTAATGACGCAGCATGGAGGGACGCACATTGGCATATACTTGTATGGATACTACTGACGTGTCATTTAAATTCATGTGGACAACAATGTCCGTCGTGCTGCCGATAGGAACAGGGTGGCGTTGTTCCGAACATTACCTGAATCACCTGATGGCGTGCCAGCTCATGCACTGATGCACTGTACCGGCGCTCATGGATGTCCGTGGGCGTTTTCCCTCGTGAGTCATGGATTGGCGCGCTGCGTTAGGGATTTCAACCCAGATCTGCAAGGTCTGGATTTACAGTTCGATGAGGAGGTTCTGAGAAGGTGGCTCCTTGTCCCATTCATTGGTGCATTATTGCTTGTCTATTGCTAGTCTGGACTAGACCGAGCGAGTCTGCGGATGACCGAGACCCGACTCGGAACCGCCGACTCCGGTCCTGATCCGAATTAGGGAATCAAGTAATTATGACATGTGCTGTAGCCATACGTACAGCATCACGCCTCACGCCTCACGCATGTACAGTCATCTGTCGACATATAAAGCCACACGCGGTCTGACCCTCAGCTGGTCCCCACATTAGAGCCTTTGTGGAATTTCGTACGCTTTTTTTGACATCGTCGTGTCTCCATTGTTGTGGCGATATCCACAATAACAAAGCGTGTCTCCCCAATTTATAACCGCTAGACCACGCCCGCAACATCTTAGTCCAAGAGTGTGACCTCCCCTTCACATTTCCCCAATTGTTCCTCCAACGACAACAACAACAACACTCGCCATAATCACCACAAGGACACAAACTCACTATGCAATTGCGTCGTCTGCTAAGCACATTGGGCCTAGTCCTGTCACATTCTCCTGCCGATGAAGACGTTGTCATGTCTGATGCGACCAAGGCTGCCATCACCGCTACCACATCCTGCCCAGCAGTTATAACCCCATCACATTCAATCACTCGCCCCTCATTACTTGGAAAGCGTCGCCACATAGAAACATCTGAGCCTATCTACCAACCCACTCCAATGGCCTCCTCTGCCCTCTCAGAACCAATTTCTGTACCATCGCCATCCGCAGAGCTCCCGGCCCCTGCGAGGAAGCGACATATTTTTACTCTGGCCCCTATCGATACCACCCCCTCGCCCTCGCCGTCCGAGCTCAATTCCCCCGCCCCGACCGAAATCGCCCTCGATGTCCCCGAATACATCGAGCCGACGCCGGAGGAGCGCATCCGAGCGCTGCAGGCGGCGGGCATCAAAGTGCGCGACTACGCGTACGAGCCGCAGCCAAGCACCAGCAAGGCCCCGGAGGTCTTCGACCCTCTGCCCTCGCTCGTCGCGGCCGACTGGCACATGCGCAACCCCGAGAAGAACCACGGCGTGCTGAGCGGCAAGGCCCTCTTCCGCCTCATCAAGGTCGGCTGGCTCTCCATGAGCGAGGTCGCCAAGCGCGTGCACGTCCGCGAGTTCTCCGCACTCGCGCAGTACAGCGACCGCCCCGACGACGGCCGCTACCCGTTCGTCCTCGCGTCCTCAGAGCCCATGCCTTCCCCCTCCCAGCGCGTGCGCATGCGCCGCAATGCTGGCTTTCGCTCGCACCCCGACGACCTGCCCGACCGCGAGTTTTTCGGCTATGATCCCACGGGCCATTCGGACGAAGAGCAGCATGCCGTACAGACTGAGACGGAGGCGTCTGAAGAGCCCAAGGTGAAGCGCCGGAAACTGAGATCTAGGGCGAAGCCCCTGCGCCGCACCAAAGGCCTACGGAAGGAATGCTCACGTCCCGAGGTATAGCCGCACTGCGTCGGAGAGACTTGCTTTTATTATTTTTTTCTTCGTAATTCTACCGTATTTATTCACTTCGCCCGTTGTTGTTGTACTGTACAATTACTTAGGAGGGACACTGTATTTTCGGGGATGTACTAGTAGCGCTACGAATTTATCGCACGCTCCTTTTCGACATTGTTGTTGTTGGGGGAGATTATTGTAATGACAATCTCGGGTTTTACTTCCATCTCAAATGAGATTCGGCCCTCGACCGTGAGATTCTTCATTGCGGCAATATCTGTTCTGGAGTACCTTTCCCACCTTTCATGATGTCGTTCCCAGAATGGGATACAACGCGTTTTTCCTCCCAACCATTTCATCTTCGGTCGTTGGTCATTTGTCGCCAGGGGACGCACCTTTCCACCGTCTCTTTGACCTCACAAAATCAACTGGGAAAATGTAAAGCACGAATATTGGAAGAGGGCATCTAAACTAAGCAACATTTGTATTATACAAGTAACGGGTTCAAGTATATACATTGGTGACGTCCGGTATCAAAACATCAGCATAGGAGGGCCGAGCACACCTACAAAGCTCTCTCAGGCTTCTGTACTACGAGAGGGCCGTTAGGACTTGAAACCCGCTAACCACTGGGTCGAAGATCAGAGAGGGTTCGAGTAAGGAGAACCGAGATACTGTACGATATTTGCAAGATCATCACGTCAATGATGCCTGTAGAATGCCATTCAGAACGGGATGTGCGAAGGAAGCGACATGACATATGAAGGGAACCCGCCGTTATCTTCCATGTCCAGAGACCCGGGCGTATCGTGGCCGTTAATTTGAGTCCCGTCGTACGAAAAACTGGTTCCAGTAAAGATATCCGTCAGTGTCTTGTCAGACGCGTGGAGAGAGTTTGATATTTTCCAAGTCAGGCAAGAAGAACCCACCGAAAGTTATTGACGTCTTTCTTAATAATAATCGCAAACGCATCCTGAAGAATGGAGAATCTCGTCGTGCGTCTGGCCTTGAAGTAGACTCTGTCTGAACCGTATCCCACAGCTGAGACGAACTGTCGTTCATGTGGCTCAGCGCAATATACCCTCACCTACTTGGATATACACGTACTTTCACATTGATGTCATTGTTATTGTCAACGACCTCCGGCTTGATTTGTGGACCTTGGGACATGGTATATATATACCAAGCGTATACCAAGCGAGTTAACGAAAATAAAAAGCACTTTTCCCTCTTATTGGGTTCGTTGAAGGAGATCCGTTTGGGGTGTCAACGTACAGTATGTGAAGAGACGAGGGGATTGTGACTCATGAAGGATACTCAAGCGGTGCAAAATATTGTTCTTTGAGGGTCACTGCTTTGTTCTTCGTTTGAGGTTTGACGAGAAGGGGACCGGCGCGTGGCACAGTGAATCAATGTTGTCGAATTGTACTAGCTCTTGTGCGTACTACTAGTAAGAGGTAGCGAAAATGTAAGCAAGTCAGAAAACTGCATGGAGACTGGGCGGAAGTACGAAGTGCTTCGAATTCTCGATCGGGGATGAGATGAGGGGTCTACAAAACGGGGGCCTCATCCCCGATCCCTTTTCAATTACCTGCGTTCAAGTTGCAGGTGAGCGAAATAAAAGCGTTCTTACCTATCGCGTAGGAAACTCGCTTGTTAGCAGCAGTAATAGCGCGAGAGAGGATGGTGCGGTAATTGGGAGTGCGATTACGGAAGAGGGACATGCCCCGGAATCATAGATCTGGGGTTGGGCACGAAAGAGGAATGTCAATAACCAATTCCTTATCTTCCGCCCTCCATTTTGGCATCTTTCTAACTCGATAATATCCTCCTTTGACAGGCTTCGTTGTGAAGAGAACTTGAAACAGAATGGAATACCAGGATATAAGAGAAACGCCAGCCAAGGTCGCATCTCTGCCACCATGACGGGTTTGACGTCTCTCCCTCCAGAGTTATTTGCTTGCATCCTCGACTGTGTCCCATCCATCGATCTACAACAAACGACAATCTCTCTTCTCCGTATCCTTTCCTATGGCCGTATCCCCAATTGGCGTCGCTATCTGTTCTACCACGTTCACTTGAAGAGCTCAGACAATGTTTGGACGTTGGACAACCATCTGCAAAGGACCCCTGGTGACGCAGACTTTATCAAGAAGTTCACTTTGGCCACTTGGACCGTAGATGCGGATGCTGCCATCAATGTTGTTCTGATGATACCCGAGGCCGAATGGTTAAGTCTATGCATCGACATAAATTTTACACCAGATCACTTGAGGCGCCTCTTTCACAAGCCCATGCCGAACTTGCGTTATCTTTCTCTCCGATTTCGACCCAAGTGAGTTTGACTACACCGCACTCCGAGTATTTCATGTTTTGGGTTTACAGTAAGTCAATCTGGCGCCCGTCCATGAATCGTCCCCCAGTGAGCACACCTGGATTTTCCCTCTCCTGCTGCCCACATTCATGTTCCTCTTTATCTTCACACAGCATACACACTACGATTCTGTGCTGGAAAGTCTCGCTGGTTGGCCCTCCGCGGAGCTCCCCGCCATCTCGGTCGTCGAGGACCTGGTGGACGACCCGACTGGGCGGTCAGCACAACCCCTCAACTCCTTCCACCTCAACAACCTCTCAGACCTCGCCTCCTCGCCGCTCCTCGCTCGCACCCATGCGCTCCGCCTGCGTATCCCGGGGCGCGAGATTGTCCGCTTCCTGCGCCCCAGCCGCTATAGGTCGGTCCTCCCGTGCATCACCTTCCTCGACCTCTCCACTTCCTGCCTCAGCGATTTCGACGTGAGCAAACTCCTCCACGGCCTCCCACGCCTCCGCCACCTCGTCCTCGACCACTGCAACCTGTTTGACGACGCGCGCCCGCGCGACTGGGCCGCCTTTGCGCATCACTGTATGCTCGCGCGCAAAGACCTCGACTTCGAGGGACTGGTGAACCGGGGCTTAATGGCGCTCGGCGACGCTTCTAGCCCGGGAAGATCGCATCCGCGAGAGGTGCGCTTCCTCCCACGCGTATCGGCGCTGCGCACGCTGTCGCTGTCGGTCCCGGCGCACGTAGACGCAGACGCGCGGCGCGTGCTCCTCGCCGAGTTCCGGCGCGGCTGGGCGGAGGCCGTAGCGATGTTCAACGGGATCGTATCTGCCGCTCGGCGGTCCCGCACGGAGAAAGGCGTGGTGACGTATCGGTTTCCATGGCCTGGTGAGGTGGGGAATGCGCTGCGAGAGTACACCTACCTCGGGATGGTGGTTGTCGACGACAACGACGAGTTTTCACGGCTGAGCGGGGTCAGGGATGCAGAGGATTGTCCCGTGGTGTGCCTCGCCGGACAGAGGGGAAGGGAGGAGGGCATTGAACATGCAGAGGGTTGTGGTCATTCGGTCGGATGGGATATTTGGGAAGATACTTTGTAGGTCTATCCGACTCGGAGAAATAGAAGCGTCAACCATGACCGAGTGGCCAACGTAGAGAACGAAATGATTATTGACGACCCACCGCTGGCTGACCAAGAATTCCAAAGGAGGCGTACGCAAATTATACTACCTGGCTAGAGTATTTGACGAACTTCAGATTTTGGTCTTTGAACGATTTCAAGTTCTCTTAAAGTACTAGGAGGATGGCACCGGGAGAGTCACGGCCTACGGTTATTTTCTCCAGTCTGCTCAGCGTATTTACCCAGCATTGCAAATCAATTGAAAGTTAGATGGGTATCCGGATTCCGGAAACATCTGAAAGTTGCAGGGAATTATAGTGTGTGCGCAGTGGACAGCCCCCTGCCAGCGGCAGTCGGTCCCAAAGGAAGCCCGCCTGTTCGTTTGGGTGCAGAGAAACCTCGGTCTGATGGAGAGTATGTCACGTGCCAGTGACGTAGTTGCGACGGCTTTCCTGGTTTGGTTCATTTGGTTCATTTGGTTCCAACTTCCAGCACGCACGCCCGGCGCAGCTTCTGGGTCATATCAGGGACAGCCACAAGTCCCAGACGATAAAAAGATCGGGAGGTAACCCTGTCCCTCTAGTCTTCCGAGCGTCTAACTCACATATACCATACACACCGTGTTTGACTCTTCCAGCTCCCTCTCCTGCGTCGCTGTATTTGTCCCGACCATGTCCTCACCCGCCAACTTCAAGCTCGAGACCTCAGTGTCTGCAGTTCCCCTCCCTTCCCATGAAGGGACAGATATCGAGGGCTCCGGTATCGACTTCATCACATCACGATGCTCCCACTGTGGCTACCGTGATGGAATCCATACGCAAAATTGCCTTTTCCGTTGAGCTGCTCTACCTCCATCCATGCTGTAAGCTTCTCTGCTTCTATCACTGGGCTTTCTCAACGAAGATCATTCAGATTTACTCAATGCTACACGTCCCATTGCAATATTATCTCTGTACAATCACGCCATTCTTATCGCGGTAACGCTAAACCATGCATCCTATTAAATCAACCCCGCAAGAAGTTGTGGCAGAGGACGGGAGAGCATGTGGGGTTTATGACCGGGGAAATGCATCCTTGTATCTCATCGATCAAGTAACATGTTTTTCTTTCGAGCGCTGTATGATTCTTTTCCTCCTTGTTCCGTGTTTGAGTGTCGAGGCGATCAGATGTTTGAATTTGGCATGGTGGTATGACGCTGAAGCCTTGCGCACGACACGACATGCTCGTCGAGGAATCGGCCCTGAAATGCGGTGATTTTCAGGAACGGCTTCCAGAAGACGGATCATGGGAAAAAGAGCGCGATGCAGCCGCGTACACGCACCGCGTTAAAAGCAGGTTGGACTTCTTTATAGTTGTAGTCGGGCTACTTGGAACGCCGCTTCCTGGGGTAACGTAAATAAGAACGAGATGTGCAATGTGATGGGAGATGAAGTCCGTTTCCGCTTTCTTTAGCTCAGCTGCAAACCTGTGGAGGCTTCACTATTCTCGCGATCAAACCGAGGTCGTATCCAGACTTAGCAAAGAGACGGCTGGTGTGCTGTGGTAATGTCAATGCTTCTGAACGAGCCGGGGGTACCAGGGCGGTACGCAGAGGTGCCCGCGCAAGAGGGCAATGGGCATTACACAATACAGCAACACAGGGGGCCGCCCTCGGACCCACCGGGATCACTCCGCTTGGAGAACTCGGGCTGTCGCTGCCGGAACGAGAGCACAATCAACGGCGGCAGTGGGAGGAGGGACAGCGCCCGCGCCAACCCTCATTCGTCTGCTCACCCCGCCACCGCTTCTGCTGCTAGGTCGCGCGGACACAGCGGGTTGGGGCGATAGACGCAGGCGCAGGCGCGGGGCGGCTGTAAGCGCCTCGCACACCTTGCCCGTGAGTAAGGGCCGTTTGCACGCGTCCTTCAGCCCGATGATCCTTTTCAGGCAAAATCCGCTGTCCTCGACATGTCCTGTCAGAAGATCGGGGCAGAAGAAGATGGGTAGACGGACGCACACCAAATGATAGCCTAGACGGAGGATCTCAACGTCCGTCCTGTTCCCGCGTGGGTGAACGTCGTGCATAGTGTCCACGTGCTCGCAGTTCAGCTCTTGATCAGCGTCGGTAGGCGGTGCTCGGGCTATTTGTAATTCGGGTACTGGCTTGTCCGCTCTGCATGAGGGTCGTAGTCTGGCCTATGGGAGCGGGGTTTTATCGTCAGTGCAAATTTGTCATCTCTCAAATGGGTCTGAAAAGCGGGACGAGCGGGATGCGTAAGAGTAAAGTGAACGCGACGGATAATGTGACATATGATGCATGAGTAGAACGCGGCGGTGGTTGTAGGTCGAGCCGGACCTTCTGTGCACTGGTGTGTTTACTCTGGGTGGAGGTTACGATATGACAAGCAGCGGGACAAAGCACACCAGTCACTCTAACGACCTGGTAGGTGGGTGTTACTCCGGCAAACTGAACATTGCGAATGCTGCCTGGCCCAGGTCAATTAAGGAAACTCGATCGTGGGAACCATCGATCGAGGACGGGATCAAATCGATTTGCCTTCCCCAACTCCGTCGCCCCAATGGACACGCAGCAACCTAGTCGTCGGGCTCCAAAGATCAAGTTCCGGGTCCTTATTATAGGCAGGGCCAACGCAGGAAAGACGTCGATCCTGCAACGGATCTGCGAAACAACGGAGAGCCCCATTATTTACCGGTGGGGAGACGACTCAGATGAGGAGGTACGTGGTCCAACCTTTTTGTGTGCGAGTCTGATCTCATTGCCAACTAGGTTAAACTTGACCCGACCATGGATGTTAGTGAGAATAGTACTTCTCTTTGGTTGCATCTAAGTATGGAGCTAGCGAGGCGAGCACTCGATCGATGATCAACTAGTGTTCTCCAATCATACGGGCTATGTTTTTCATGACTCCCGTGGAATTGAGTCAGGTTGCACGAAGGAACTCGAAGTTTTGAGGGAGTTCATTGGACGCAAGTGTAGCGAAAAGCGACTGGGAGACAGATTACACGCAATATGGTTTGATTGCTCGACTCTTCACAATTACGAGAACTGACAGACATATTTTTTGAGGTACTGCATCCCAATGGACAACCAACGACCAGGGCTCGATCTCAAATTTTTTAACAACATCTGCCCAGATCAGAATGGTGCGTCGTCACGAGCTTTCGTAACTGGGCCTAACACTGTGATATCAAGTCCCTGTCATTGCGGTATTTACGAAATATGACCAGTTTCGGCGAAATGTCGCAATCGATTTGATGGACTACGGAAACCCAGATGACAATGTAACTGAAGTGACGGAGAAACTATTTCAAGAGCACTACCTGCATCCCCTGGGTGATCATGTTGTATTCGTGCGATTAGAACGTGGGTTCAGAGTCAAATGCCAGGGGTACGTTCTGATGTTCTTCGGCAGAAATGCACAGGCAAAATAGGCGCTGCGATGACCTCATTGGGAAAACAGCTGCAGCATTGAACGAGGAGACGGTCACATTGATGCTTTTAACTGTGCAGAAGGGTAATTTGGAACTGAGCGTTAAAACGGCTTTGAAGCGGTTAGTATACCAGTTGAAATGGCGAAGCAAGTGACGATCTCAACGAACATTGCAGGGTCCATTCCGGTGCTGGGTTTAACGTCAAAGGCGCAGAGAGTATAGTTCGGAAATGTCTCTTTGCGTTTCCATACCTCTGGGTGGGTGTTGATAGCCTTAATTTGTGCTACATGCCTCATCACGCCTGATATCGCCCAACTTCTAGTGGGTGAGTGACGGTTTGTGTTCACGCATTTCAGATTGACAGACCTGAACACGCCGGTGCTCTAATTTGTAGTACGTGAGTAACTGGCATACCTCGCTACGTTTTATGCCTGCTGACGACGGCTGTCCTGGGCTCTCCAGTCCGTGAGTGGCTGCGGTGCCTCTCTGCGTTTCAAGCCCTCTGACGACGGCTGTCCTCGGTTCTCCAGACCGTGAGTGGCTACGGTGCCTCTCTGCGTTTCAAGCCTTCTGACGACGGCTGTCCTCGGCTGTCCAGTCCGTGAGTGGCTGCGGTGCCTCTCTGCGTTTCGAGCTGACGACGGCTGTCCTCTGCTGTCCAGGAAGTGAGTGGCTGCGGTGCCTCTCTGCGTTTCAAGCCTTCTGACGACGGCTGTCCTCGGCTCTCCAGAACGTGAGTGGCTGCGGTGCCTCTCTGCGTTTCAAGCCTTCTGACGACGGCTGTCCTCGGCTGTCCAGTCCGTGAGTGGCTGCGGTGCCTCTCTGCGTTTCAAGCCCTCTGACGACGGCTGTCCTCTGCTGTCCAGGAAGTGAGTGGCTGCGGTGCCTCTCTGCGTTTCAAGCCTTCTGACGACGGCTGTCCTCGGCTGTCCAGTTTGTGAGTGGCTGCGGTGCCTCTCTGCGTTTCAAGCCTTCTGACGACGGCTGTCCTCGGCTCTCCAGAACGTGAGTGGCTGCGGTGCCTCTCTGCGTTTCAAGCCTTCTGACGACGGCTGTCCTCGGCTCTCCAGTCCGTGAGTGGCTGCGGTGCCTCTCTGCGTTTCAAGCCTTCTGACGACGGCTGTCCTCGGCTCTCCAGAACGTGAGTGGCTGCGGTGCCTCTCTGCGTTTCAAGCCTTCTGACAACGGCTGTCCTCGGCTGTCCAGTCCGTGAGTGGCTGCGGTGCCTCTCTGCGTTTCAAGCCCTCTGACGACGGCTGTCCTCTGCTGTCCAGAGAGTGAGTGGCTGCGGTGCCTCTCTGCGTTTCAAGCCTTCTGACGACGGCTGTCCTCGGCTCTCCAGTTTGTGAGTGGCTGCGGTGCCTCTCTGCGTTTCAAGCCTTCTGACGACGGCTGTCCTTGGCTGTCCAGGAAGTGAGTGGCTGCGGTGCCTCTCTGCGTTTCGAGCTGACGACGACGGCTGTCCTCTGCTGTCCAGTTTGTGAGTGGCAACGGTGCCTCTCTGCGTTTCAAGCCTTCTGACGACGGCTGTCCTCGGCTCTCCAGTCTGTGAGTGGCTGCGGTGCCTCTCTGCGTTTCAAGCCTTCTGACGACGGCTGTCCTCGGCTGTCCAGTTTGTGAGTGGCTGCGGTGCCTCTCTGCGTTTCAAGCCTTCTGACGACGGCTGTCCTCGGCTGTCCAGTTTGTGAGTGGCTGCGGTGCCTCTCTGCGTTTCAAGCCTTCTGACGACGGCTGTCCTCGGCTGTCCAGGAAGTGAGTGGCTGCGGTGCCTCTCTGCGTTTCAAGCCTTCTGACGACGGCTGTCCTTGGCTGTCCAGGAAGTGAGTGGCTGCGGTGCCTCTCTGCGTTTCAAGCCTTCTGACGACGGCTGTCCTTGGCTGTCCAGGAAGTGAGTGGCTGCGGTGCCTCTCTGCGTTTCAAGCCTTCTGACGACGGCTGTCCTCGGCTCTCCAGAACGTGAGTGGCTGCGGTGCCTCTCTGCGTTTCAAGCCTTCTGACGACGGCTGTCCTTGGCTGTCCAGGAAGTGAGTGGCTGCGGTGCCTCTCTGCGTTTCAAGCCTTCTGACGACGGCTGTCCTCGGCTGTCCAGTCCGTGAGTGGCTGCGGTGCCTCTCTGCGTTTCAAGCCCTCTGACGACGGCTGTCCTCTGCTGTCCAGAGAGTGAGTGGCTGCGGTGCCTCTCTGCGTTTCAAGCCCTCTGATGACGGCTGTCCTCGGCTCTCCAGTTTGTGAGTGGCTGCGGTGCCTCTCTGCGTTTCATGCATTCTGACGACGGCTGTCCTCGGCTCTCCAGTCTGTGAGTGGCTGCGGTGCCTCTCTGCGTTTCAAGCCCTCTGACGACGGCTGTCCTCTGCTGTCCAGGAAGTGAGTGGCTGCGGTGCCTCTCTGCGTTTCAAGCTGACGACGGCTGTCCTCGGCTCTCCAGTCTGTGAGTGGCTGCGGTGCCTCTCTGCGTTTCAAACCTTTTGACGACGGCTGTCCTCGGCTCTCTAGTTGGTGAGTGGCTGGCATACCTCGCTGGGTTTCGAGCCTTCTGACGACGACTGTCCTTGGCTCTCCAGTCCGTGAGTGGCTGCGGTGCTTCTCTGCGTTTCAAGCCTTCTGACGACGGTTATCCTCGGCTCTCCAGAAAGTAAGTTGATGCGGTACATTTTTAGCTTGCTCACGATGCCTCCCTGAGCTCTTCACAATGTGAGCGGCTGCCTGCCTTGCTACACTATATGCCTGCTAACGATGCCTGTACTTTCCGTTCCATCTCTCATACTCACTCACCCCTGGCCTACTACCCCCCGCGTGCGTAGTCTCCTTTCAAGCCTGCTAATTGTGTGTCTCTTTGGTTCTCCAGGTCGTAAGTGCTTCCCACACATTCACTGAAGCAGAAATCTCACTTCTTTTTATAAGACAGCGCACGTTATGTCACTGCCTACCTTTCAAAATGTGTTGTCTTTTTATCATACTCATCTGTTATGACTTATGATATTTGTTTTTCTAGCTCAGCGCCATCGGTCTTAGTTGTCACTATTTGATCCTTGGTATTTCACTTATCACTCTTACAGTGTATTATTTGACCATTTTGGAAGTTGCTGTCCTTATCTTCAAGCATGCCACTTTCTTACGTCTCTCAAACTTGTCACGTGAATCAGCTCTAACCCGCGCGGAGCTGGACTACCGGGATGCGAATACTGACTTGAATATTCGACAATACCTTCTGGCGTTCTCTCAAGAGCATTCTGTCGAGCTATTTTCGACCTTTATTATGGCTACTGATATTGGTTCGTTTATTCTCGCATTTTTTTGTGAATAATGCCTCACCAAACCTTTAGTCCCACCTCAGTCCTAGGTCAAAAACCAGGTGCATAGACAGCGCCATTTAGTTTTGAAAACCAGTATTCCCGAGCAAGTCTATCTCCTTTCCATCGGACACAAGGAAGGATTAGTAGATCCGATTTTGATTGGCCCAGGAAATGTATTTTGAGCCATGTACAGTTTGTAGGATAGATACACTCTGTCTTTGTTTTTGTGATTCTGTCGCTTCGGCGAATCCTCTTGAGGGATGGTCCCATGGGCCATGGCAATTGGTTTCGCCGTGGGGACCGCATGGAGCCGGAGAAGTGCAGCTAGCCCGAAAGGAGATGTTGTAATATTGCCTTGTGCGACTGTATGTTGGCTTCCCTTGCGATGCCAATTCCTTTGACTACTCTCTGAGCTTCGTTATTTACGTACGACTTGGGGGCACCTCACTAGGACTACTGTAGTCCTGCCAGTTGACCATTGGCAGCCATGGCGTCATTGGTCAAGTTTATGTTCTGACACGACGTCAGTTGAGGGAGTACTATACATCCAACCCCGCGAGAGGCTTGGCACACAGTTCAATTGCACATCGAGGTGACTGTCGTTTCCACTAGGGATTATGAGGGTAAGTACCGTACAGCATCGCTACGGCCTGTCCTACACTGTAACTTACTAACGGCCCGTAATTATCACATGACACCCATCATTGCCGCGGCGTACGCAATGTGACTGATGCATCCACCCTTGCATCCACCAGCGTTCTTGCGACGTCCTCGCTTCATAATTCGAAGGTCATCGTGCCGGTGATTGGCGCAGGCGACTGGATCGGAGAGGGCGATACCCATCTGGTCGAGGACGTCCTTCCACCAGACCTCGCAGACGTTGCATTCGAGAACCTGAGGAAGGAAGTGGCATGGAATGTGATGCATCATTGAGGCGCGCAACCTCTCTGTTCTCCACGCGCCCAATAGTACCTGAACGACTTGGCAGGCGGCGAAGTGCCGCGTCTGGTGGCAGTAGAGGGCGAGATTGATGCGGATGGCAAGTGAGCGCCCGTCCTCCCCGAGCTGTGCCATCTTGACCACTGACCAACCATGCGCGCAGCTACCTGATCTACCGCCACCCAGCCGACGAATCCCCCGCACTGCACCCCTTCTCGCCGACCGTGTCCAGGATATGTGCGCACGTCGAGCGTGCGCTGCAACACCCGGTCAACCACGTGCTCTATTGCACCGGCACCGACTACATCTCGGAGCATTCGGACAAGACGATCGACGTTGTGCGTGACTCGCGCATCGTGTGCCTCTCACTCGGTGCGCGGCGCACCATGGCCCTCAAGATGAAAGGGCTCCTTGCATGACAGGGACCGACCGCAGAGGCGAACACAGCGCGTGCCTCTGTCGCACAACTCGCTCTTCGTCATGGGCCTCCAGACCAACGCGCGCTGGATGCACAGCACGCACACAGACAAGCGGCCGGACGGGCACGAAGGACCCCGCAGAGCACGCATCAGCCTCGCCTTCCGCTGTATCGGCACGTTCCTCACAGCGGCACAGCGGATCGTCTTTTCCGTGCCAGTGGCACCCTGCCCGTAGTGCGCGGAGGTGCGGCCCGTCGTGCTCGGCGGCGCGGCTGCTCTCAGCATTTGGCGCCGAGAGCTACCAGAGCGAGTTTGATTGGGACGAGGCGTATGGCGAGGGTCCATTTTTCCGCGCACGCTGGAGAGCCCGCCGAGGGCAGCGGGCGAGGAACAATCCTGAGCAGAACTCAGCCGTTATCCAGTACTTTCCCCCTAGTACGCTGGGTTTCTGTTCCCCCGTGCTCACTGGACTGCATAGGTGCGTTCTCGTATAGTAGCACACATGGATTTGGGGGCAAAATCAATATATTTCAAACGAATCACCTTGTACAATGATGGTCATCACTTTCGTACGGATGGCCTTACGGCTCGTACACACCAGCGGCGATCTTCTCCCTGAACGTATCAATGACCTTGTCGAGAAAGCCAGTTGGGATCAGAATCTCCTTATGGATCCAGGGGTGTGGGCGACCGTTGGGATCTTGACGGACGGAAACTAGTCATCCTGAAATCAACCTTGCTCGGTTCAGACCACACAAGTACCTTCTGTTCACCTTGAGAACGTGCGCTGCGAGCTTCATTTCTTCGGGTCAAAGAAAGTCGAACTTGTTAAGTCTGAGAGCTTCTTGGGTGAGGTGAGCGCCCAGTATGAAGTCAGGAGGGTAAGTCGGGAGTGCAAGAAGGGAGAGGTGGTATTCAGAATGGCGCCGAACAACGCCAAAGCTCAGGGAGGGAAGCAGCGACCGGGTGAACCTATCGGGCTGCTTTCTTGTATGCATAGACTGTGACAGACAGGTCAGAAGTAGGCGGAAATCTACCAAAATGGGGGAGGCGTACAGCGGTCACATGACGTAACAATAATATAGCGCTTCCATGCGCGGGGGCTCAGGTCAGACCTGGCAGGCGTGTGGAGACGGAGCCGATCTCTGAGGTTCTACGTTCGGGAAAGGACAGCGGTGCTGCATGAATGATCTACAGAATCACGGATGGACTCATTGACGCGGTCAGGGTGATCCTCGAGTCAGCACAGCAGATTGTGCCCGAGGAGAAGGAGGGAAGGGACTGTCCAAACGACGTGAGCATGAATCGTGAAGGAGACGTCACTGATGTACATATCCAAGTCCTTCGCAGACGTGCTGCCGTTTGCGCCTTCCGTGCGTCGCATGTTGACTCTTGCGCCGACCTCATTTTCCAACTCTTCGTAGATGACCACGATTTGAGAACCTCGGCCAAGGGCGCTGGCCTCGGTGCTGTGATTATTGACCAGAACGTCAATCTCTTGCAGGGGGAGTGAGAACTCAGCCTCTTGTTTGGTCACGAACCCGAGCACCGCGACCGGGTCGGCGGCGGCGGCATCATCCGCTCGCTCAAAAAAAGCTGTCTCGATGAGCTCCTTATGAATTTGGAGAATAGCGGCGAGCTTGCCTTCAAAAATCTATCTAAGGAGCTGCTTGGTGAGTGCTCGATCCTCGGCGCTTGCCTGGTATCAGAATTGAGGGGCCCGGCCGATAGAAGACAAGGGTGTCGACGACGCAGGGGGTACAGGAGGCGGAGAGGGTGATTTTTCAGGGAGCGGCAGAGCCTTGAATCCTTCTTCGTTGCGAAGACCTTGTACATGTCATAGAGTTCGGTCATCGTCACGTGTCCGAGTCAGTTTCCTCCATGATATACGCACCAGTCGAGATTGCAGGTTCCACGACGATCTCGAAACTGTAGCCTGTCGCATGAGGTGGCGCATCGCGCTGGGTGGCCAATGGGGTGCTGTCTCTGGAAGGTTTCTTGTTAGTGCTCGGCCATGCGTCGACACTAGCCTGAAGCCACGTACGCGGCCATCGCTCGGTATGGGCTGGGCGGTGGGCAGGAAAAGCCGGCTGTTGACAATCTTGACACGACAGGTGCCCACGTACTCTTCCGCAGCAGGACAGCCGTTGATGTGGTGCCCAAGCAAGCCGCAGAAGGCGTAGCTGCGGGTTCAAGTTCACGCGCCGTTCCCGTCACTAAAGAAGAAAGGGTCATTGGGGTTAGCGACTGTAGCAATGAAAGAGGAAGCGGGAGGGGGTGGATGTCCCCTGTGCCCGTGATTGGTGGGCTGGGATGGGAGGCGACTGGTAGGCGACTGTGGTCGTCGAAGGGAGTGCTTGAGCTGGGAAAAGCTCCAGCTTCGGAAGGTGCTGTGAGACATTGGGGAAGCGCTCCTGGCACTGCGAGTAGAGGACGAGAGGTCAAGCATCTCATAGGGCCGCAGGTCAGGTATTCTGGAGCGAGAGCGTCGTCGCGTTCCGAGCATTTGGGTGTATGCTCGTCGCCGAACAGCCATTGCATGAGCCTCTTGGGGTCTCCCTGACGGATCCTCCAATGGCTGCGGAGGTCGTTTCGGAATTGGCGGAGCAGCAGCAACTTGTACAAGCGGTCGCAGAGAAGTATTGGCACGCAGCTGAGAGGACGTCCTGGATGATGTTGAACGGCCCGTTTGCTGGATAGCGTGGAATCCTATTAAAGACTTGGTCGGCAATGATGGTCTTGGTCATCGGGGTGGAAGCCCTTGAAGAATTCTGAGTTGAAGTCATCGTCAGTGAGCTCATTGAGGGAGGGCAATGCTGAAGAAGTGCAGGAAATACTTCAAAACATTGCTCTCGTCACGAATGCGGCACATGGGAATGTCGAGATAGAGCTCTTTGAGCTGGGTCCAAGGTGATGCCAGCTCGGTACGTGATATCCTGGGAAGGTCATCCAAAGATTATACATGGAACATGGTACGTAGCGTAGTATTGTCTCCACTCTCAGCGTCTCCGACAGCCCATTGCCGACGGCGAGGTCTTCGTATTCGTCGTCCCGACTCAAGAAGCGGGGTGCTTGTTGAGATCGAGGTGCGGGCCTAGCGACTAAACCTGTAGAGAGGTAGCAAGGAAGGGAAATATGTTGTGTTATTGGCTTAGGTCCGGTAGCTGGGAACAGACACGCTGACAAGCCAGTCACGAGGTCGATAGTACGTGTAGGGTGATATGACGAGAATTGGGGCGTGATCGAGGTGGAAGGAACGTTGCCTTTCTAGTCCGAGAATGTCACATCCTCTTCACATTTCCCCAATTGTCCCTTCAATGACGACGACGACGACAACACTTGCCATAATCATCATATAGACACAACCCACTATGCCATTGCGTCGTCTGCTAAGTACATTAGGCCTAGTCCCGTCGCATTCTCCTGCCGAGGACGACGTTGTCATGTCCGATGCTATCAAGGTTGCCATCACCGCTACCGCATCCCGTCCAACCAATCTCCTCATCCCACATTACAGTACTGGGAAGGCGTCCCCACGTAGAAACATCTGAGCCTATCTCCCGACCCACTCCAATGACCCTCTCTGCGCTCAGATCCAACCTGTGTACCGTCGCCATCTGCAGACCTCCCCGGGAGCCCTCGCCGTCCCACCAGACCTTATGCGAGCCCGCCCCGACAAAAATCACCCTCGACGTCCCCGAATACATCGAGCCGACGCCGGAGGAGCGCATCCGAGCGCTGCAGGCGGCGGGCATCAAAGTGCGCGACTATGCTTGCGAGCCGCAGCCAAGCACCAGCAAGGCCCCTGAGGCCTTCGACCCTCTGCCCTCGTTCATCACGACCGACTGGCACACGCGCAACCCAGAGAAGAACCACGGCGTGCTGAGCGGCAAGGCCCTCTTCCAGCTCATCAAGGTCGGCTGGCTCTCCATGAGCGAAGTCGCCAAGCGCGTGCACGTCCGCGAGTTCTCCGCACTCGTGCAGTACAGCGATCGCCCCGACGACGGGCGCTACCCATTCGTCCTCGCGTCCTCAGAGCCCATGCCTACTCCCTCCCAGCGCGTGCGCATGCGCCGCAATGCCGGCTTTCGCTCGCACCCCGACGACCTGCCCGACCGCGAGTTTTTCGGCTATGATCCCACGGGACATTCGGACGAAGAGCAGCCTGGCGTACAGACTGAGATGGAGGCGTCTGGAGAGCCCAAGGTGAAGCGTCGGAAACTGAGATCTAGGGCGAAGCCCCTGCGCCGCACCAAAGGCCTACGGAAGGAATGCTCACGTCCCGAGGTATAGCCGCACTGCGTCGGAGAGACTTGCTTTTATTATTTTTTTCTTCGTAATTCTACCGTATTTATTCACTTCGCCCGTTGTTGTTGTACTGTACAATTACTTAGGAGGGACACTGTATTCTCGGGGATGTACTAACTTAGTAGCGCTACGAATTTATCGCACGCTCCTTTTCGACATTGTTGTTGGGGGAGATTATTGTAATGACAATCTCGGGTTTTACTCCCATCTTCAAGCCCATCTTTGTTCCTCGACCGTGAGACTCTTCATTACAGCGATATCCGTTCTGAGTAATACTTTTCCCACCTTTCATGATGTCGTTGATCTGACCCAGGGTCACAGGATGGGATACAACGCGTTTTTCCTCCCAACCATTTCATCTTCTGTCGTTTGTCATTTGTCGCCAGGGGACGCACCGGAACAAAATCAACTAGGAAAATGTAAAGCACGAGTATTGGAACAGGGCATCTAAACTAAGCAATATTTGGATTATAACAAGTAACTGGTTCATGTATACATTGGTGACGTCCGGTATCAAAATATCAGCATAAGAGGGCCGAGCACACCTACAAAGCTCTCTCAGGCTTCTGTACTACGAGGGGGCTTGTTAGGACTTGGAACCCGCTACCCACTGGGTCGAAGATCAGAGACGGTTCGAGTAAGGAGAACCGAAATACTGTGCAAGGTCAATGATGCCTGTAGAATGCCAATCAGAACGGGATGTACGAAGGAAGAGACGTATGAAAGAAACACGCCGTTATCTTCCATGTCCAGAGACCCGGGCGTATCGTGGCCGTTAATTCGTATGAAAAACTGGTTCCAGTAAAGATATCCGTCAGTGTCGTGTCAGACGCGTGGAGAGTGTTTGCTATTTTCCAAGTCAGGCAAGGCGTAGAAGAACGCACCGAAAGTTATTGACGTCCCTCTTGACAATAATCACAAACGCACCCTAAAGAATGGAGAATCTCGTCGTGCGTCTGGTCTTGAAGTAGACTTTATCTGAACCGTATCCCACAGCTGAGACGAACTGTCGTTCATGTGGCTCAGCGCGATATACCCTCACCTACTTGGATATACACGTACATTTACATTGATGTCGTTGTTATTGTCAACGACCTCCGGGGACCTTGGGACATGGTATATATACCAAGCGAGTCAACGAAAAGGACTTTTCCCTCTTATTAGGGGTACTGTACATAGCTAGGTTCGTTGAAGGAGATCCGTACCTAGGGTGTCAACGTACAGTATGTGAAGAGACGAAGAGATTGTGTGACTCATGAAGGATACTCAAGCGGTGCAAAATATTGTTCTTTGAGGGTCACTGCTTTGTTCTCCTTTTGAGGTTCGATGTAGCGCTGGGAGAAGGGGACCGGCGCACAATGAATCAATGTTGTCGAATTGTATTAGCTCTTGTGCGTACTACTAGTAAGAGGTAGCGAAAATGTAATCAAGTCAGAAAACTGCATGGGGACTGGGCGAAGTGCTTCGAATTCTCGATCGGGGATGAGGGGTCTACAAAACGGGGGCCTCATCACCGATCCCTTTTCAATTACCTGCGTTCAAGTTGCAGGTGGGCGAAATAAAAGCGTTCTTACCTATCGCGTAGGAAACTCGCTTGTTAGCAGCAGTAATAGCGCGAGAGGGGATGGTGCGGTAATTGGGAGTGCGATTACGGAAGAGGGACATGCCCCGGAATCATAGAGCTCGGCGGCCACGAAAGAGGAATGTCAATAACCAATTCCTTATCTTCCGCCCTCCATTTTGGCATCTTTCTAACTCGATAATATCCTCCTTTGACAGGCTTCGTTGTGAAGAGAACTTGAAACAGAATGGAATACCAGGATATAAGAGAAACGCCAGCCAAGGTCGCATCTCGGATGGGACTGATCACTCTCTGCCACCATGACGGGTTTGACGTCTCTCCCTCCAGAGTTATTTGCTTGCATCCTCGACTGTGTCCCATCCATCGATCTACAACAGACGACAATCTCTCTTCTCCGTATCCTTTCCTATGGCCGTATCCCCAATTGGCGTCGTTATCTGTTCTACCACATTCACTTGAAGAGCTCGGACAATGTTTGGACGTTGGACAACCATCTGCAAAGGACCCCTGGTGACGCAGACTTTATCAAGAAGTTCACTTTGGCCACTTGGACCGTAGATGCGGATGCTGCCATCAATGTTGTCCTGATGATACCCGAGGCCGAATGGTTATGTCTATGCATCGACATAAATTTTACACCAGATCACTTGAGGCGCCTCTTTCACAAGCCCATGCCGAACTTGCGTTATCTTTCTCTCCGATTTCGACCTAAGTGAGTTTTACTACACCGCACTCCGAGTATTGCATGTTTTGAGTTTATAGTAAATCGATCTGGCGCCCGTCCATGAATCGTCCCCCAGTGAGCACACCTGGATTTTCTATGGAAAGCAAGAGTGAGCAGGTCATTTTTTCAAATCGCGCTTCTCGGCTAAGCTAGCCGAGATCTCGGCTAAGCTAACCGAGATCCGGAGCCACATTTCCGGAATCCCAAAACCCCAAGTCATTTTCAAATTATGTAATTAGCAAACTGGGCCCTCGTCCCGGTACTTATACATTTCGTCATGCGGTTTCTTGTCACGGTCACTGGCTACGTGCGAATTAATCGGGTCCGTGCGGCTCAGGGTCCATTGGCAGCGAGTTAGTTTGTTCCCCCGAGTTGCTCTCTTCTCTTCTCATCGGCATCGGGCAACGTGCGTAGTACATCTCACTTGCTGCCACCAACTCTGACTAATACATCTTGTGCCACCGCTTTTTCTTCTGCTGGTCCATGTCCATTCGTACTTCAATTCGTCTCCGTGGTGTATGGATCTTTGTCGAGGCCTTGACGGGAAAAGTTATCACCCCCGAGGTGGAATCTTCAGATACGAGGATCCAGGATGATCCCTCCTGACCAGCAACGTCTCATTTTCGCCGGCACAAACAGCTCGAGGGCGGACGCTCTCTGACTACGACATTCAGAAGAAGAGCACCCTTCACCTCGTTCTTCGTCTCTGGAGGTGAGCCATTCTTTCCTGACCAACGACGTCTCGTTTTCGCCGGCAACAGCTTGAGGACGGACGTACGCTCTCTGACTACAACATTCAGAAGGAGAGCACCCTTCACCTCGTTCTTCGTCTCTGGAGGTGAGCCATTCTTTCCTGACCAACGACGTCTCGTTTTCGCCGGCAACAGCTTAAGGACGGACGTACGCTCTCTGACTACAACATTCAGAAGGAGAGCACCCTTCACCTCGTTCTTCGTCTCTGGAGGTGAGCCATTCTTTCCTGACCAACGACATCTCGTTTTCGCCGGCAACAGCTCGAGGACGGACGTACACTCTCTGACTACAACATTCAGAAGGAGAGCACCCTTCACCTCGTTCTTCGTCTCTGGAGGTGAGCCATTCTTTCCTGACCAACTTCTCATTTTCGCCGGCAACAGCTCGAGGACGGACATACGCTCTCTGACTACAACATTCAGAAGGAGAGCACCCTTCACCTCGTTCTTCGTCTCTGGAGGTGAGCCATTCTTTCCTGACCAACGACGTCTCGTTTTCGCCGGCAACAGCTCGAGGACGGACGTACGCTCTCTGACTACAACATTCAGAAGGAGAGCACCCTTCACCTCGTTCTTCGTCTCTGGAGGTGAGCCATTCTTTCCTGACCAACTTCTCATTTTCGCCGGCAATAGCTCGAGGACGGACGTACGCTCTCTGACTACAACATTCAGAAGGAGAGCACCCTTCACCTCGTTCTTCGTCTCTGGAGGTGAGCCATTCTTTCCTGACCAACTTCTCATTTTCGCCGGCAACAGCTCGAGGACGGACGTACGCTCTCTGACTACAACATCCAGAAGGAGAGCGCCATTCACCTCGTTCTTCGTCTCCGTGGAGGTGAGCCATTCTTTCCTGACCAACAACGTCTCGTTTTCGCCAGCAACAGCTCGAGGACGGACGTACGCTCTCTGAATACAACATCCAGAAGGAGAGCACCCTTCACCTCGTCCTTCGTCTCCATTGTGGCCTCTTAGTTAATAGTGTCGTGTCGTATCGTAGTCATTGTATCGTGCAGTAGTTGAGGATATCATCATCATTGAAGCGCTGCGCACAACACTGCGCCTCTTCCCCCGCGTTGACTGGCTACTCACTTCACGAAGCGCCGTGTCATGGCCTCACCACTTACGACAACAGTATCGCGTGTTCCGATGGCCCGAATGGTCTGGCGTCGCGGCTCCTGTGGTTCGGCAACATCCCCTTCCATTAGAGGCACTTTTGATGTCGCTCATGATTCGCAGCGCGTGCTGTGTAGCTGCTGTTGTCGCTGCTCTATCTTAGAGAATGAACATGCATTTCCATTATTAAGTACGGCATGTAAAATATAGTATAGTTTTATAAAAAGAAAGATTTCGCGCGCATGTTAATAGGGATGGGTATGAGACTCAGACTTCCGGGTAGAAAAGTGAGTGCGGTTCGGAGATGTGACTCTCTTTCTGATGCCAATGTCAGTGAGTAGACGAAATATAAAAGAGAAGACATACACTACTCTGGCCGCGTGCACGTGTGGTGGTTTTGAGTTGAGCAAATGAGGTTGGTACCTCGAAAAACTTGCAAAAGATGTTGCACTCGTGTTCCTCTTCGAAATCGCGATGTGTACGTTGGACGTTGCCTTTGCTGAAAAGCTTTTTTCCCAGATCACTGTGTGCTGAATGAGAAAAAGGGATAGCATGGTTGAGAGGACATACGGATGGGTGATAATTTGCGGGTCAGTCAGGAGCGTATCCCCCCCTACATGGCTTTGTTAGTCAGGTGTGATTGGATAATAAGGATGCGACTCACCCTGAAAGTCCGAAGTGAATACCAGACAAGCTGTTCTCCAGTACTGCACGTGCTGGCAGAAAGCCAGAAAGTCGGAACGGCGGCGGTTCTCCTTATCGCTGAAGTAGCACGGTTGGGAGGAGTTATTGTTGATATATTTCCTCCAAGGCCCATCATCTGACCGAATGAGCTCCTCAACGAGATAAACGTCCTTTTCCTTAGGTGCTGCACCCGGAATATTCGTCATCGCAAGGCCAGAGGTGACAAATCGGAACCGCGGGATCGTCACAGGACATGTAATACTATGAATTTGCTGATATGAAGCGATAAAGTCGTAAACGTCTTGAAGAAGCGAGCTTGCCCACTGAATAGAGAGAGCATCGGCAGCTAGCTCTTTCACTTGACTGTCTGGTGGGAGAGCTAGAGTCGAAATACCGGATGAAGTCGAATCGGAGTCACCGCCATTATTGGACAGATAAGGCTGCTTGAGTGCGACCAACGCAGCGCCTGAGCCCGGAGTTGACAAAAATGGACATGATCCAACGAGATTTATCTGCCCTTCTCGCATTGACTTGAAAGCACCACGCCGGAGTTGCTGAGCCGTATTAAAGAAGATGTGGCCATTTTGGGGGCAAACCTCATCCATCCAGTCCCCAAAGCCGGAGTTGGTGGCGCCTTCGGTGGCACAGTGAGATGAGATAAGCGACTTCAGAGGCTTGGCAGGACACAGCCAGAATATAATCGGAAATGACACCGTATTAACTAAAAAAACATAAAGGGTTAAAGGTTGTTGCATAGATGTCAAAGGATACATACGGAGGTCATTAACAGCACTTGGGGGTGGCTCATGTTGTGCGATGAGTGCTTGTCGGATGTTATCCGTGTCGGTAATCACATGACTTGGCTGACCAGCCCGAGCACGTTTCTGGGATTGTGAGCCAGAGCTAGAGGCAAGGCTAGAGGTTTGTTTTCCCGAGTTGCGGGCGTTTGCCGGCATCTCCAATAACAGCTTAGAATTGGATAGGGACTCATCTGGTTACACTTACATCTGAGGATAGCGATTCGGACTCTTGTTCGGAGTCTTCGGACAACTTCCGCTTCTGGCCATATATGGGACGAGGACGAGGACGAGGACGGGTACTGATCCGGGACGGGGTGGCACAAGAATTTGCGGACTCCTCTGTGTAAGAGACGAGAAGAGTTTTATTCGATGCTGAGTTACGCTGCACGGAAAGATGAGAAAAAAAAAAGAGATGATGGCATTAAATAAAAGACGTACGACAGACCCATGTAACGCGTTCTGATTTCCACCATCCCGATGGGCCTCTGCATCTTCAACGTGATCTCTTTCGACAAGGAGCATGATAGTTAGTTCAGTTGCTGCCAGCTTTGCTCTGTCCGGACTCAGGCAGTACTCAAGAATGGCGTGCTCCCTGTTGTCAAGGTGCACGCCATTTCTACCCTTCATAAATCGGACCGACTCAACGTGGCTGTCATCCAGGGGATAGTTAGCAAACTTCTTCAGCCAGGATTTCAGGAAAGCGCTGAGGAGGAGTCGTTGAAGGTTGCTGCGACTAATTCGGATTGGAACATCGGCAACCGTCTCGCACTTAATGGGTAGTCAGCATGAGGTCAGGGAAGGATAACGGAATAACTATACCAAGATAATAGTGGGCTTAACCCGACCAGACACCTGTGATGCCAATCTTGCGTCAACGAGGACTGTGAGAGCGTCTTGTCCACCTGCACAAGTCCGCCGGCGAAGCTGATCACGCAAGTCCTCATAGTGTTTGAGTGCAAATGGGACCGTGTACTCCTTCGGAAGGGAAATGTTGAGCGGAGGAAGCTTGAATGGCGTACCCTTGCCCGCTGGTCCAGGTGCCCAGCCCACTGGGACCAGGCTTTGGACAGATATCGAACGGTGCGGCCCACCCACAGGGGCGGCCCTTGGTTGCCTTGGGTTTCCCGTTCTTGTCACCGGCATGACAGCGGATTGATTGCCTAATTAAAGACGTGAGCATCCAAACAAGTATACCGACTTGTACCTACCCCTTTGAGACGATGCCACGTCCTTTTGTATTTGTCCAAAGTTGACGCCCGAGAAAGACCGACACGGAGTGGCCCCTATATGACAATGATGCATTAGTGTTGCGTCCAAAAAGAGAAACAAGCACTTACGGTTCATGGAGGAGGCAGTGGACTTGGCCTGGTAGTAGTTGAAACAGTTGGAGCAAACAAATGTTGCCTTGGTCGCGCCATCGGGCTCTCGTCTCATAACCTTCCTCACTGAGGTTTGTGGAACTTGCCTTTGGCAGTTTTTGCGTTCGCATTTGACGATGGTTGCGCCACGCGTAGACAGGTCTGGTGTCATCTCAATCTCCAAAGTCCTAAACTGGTCATCTAAGTCCGCTGCTACGGCTGAGGGGATCGTCATCGAAACTTTAAGGGGTGAGGATTCCTCCATGAGGGGATGAGAGGAGGGAGAAGGAAGGGAGAAAGCCGTGTTGAAGTCCGTTTTAAAGAAACGGGGAAACACCCTCAAATTGTTGAATTCAAATTATTAGTACAATCCCACCGAAGCGATACCGAATCAGTCTAGTGGTCGAGTGTCATGCCATGCGTACTAGCTCCAGTGAGCGTGCTCATCCAAAAATGGACAAATCCCGTTGATTGAATACCCGTTTTGCTACTTCTACAGGTAGCTTATGGCGGCGTAGCCAGCTGAGCAACATGCCGGGCACGCCAATGACACTCAGAATGACCTGGACATAGAAAAATTTCAGTTCTGTAGGGAGTTACGACCAAGAGAACAGGGAACTTACGATACATGATATGCGTCGAGCTGTCTTCAAAGTCCGTCCCCCGAGTTGCCAAGCTATAAGCGACGATCAGAAGGACAAAGAGAAAGAGAGCACATACAAGTATGTTACGAAAATGTGCTTCTTGTTGTAGAAGCAGCCATAGAGGCAGAAGAGCACGTTGGGATGTCGGAGGTTTTGTTGGGTCTCGACTTCGCGACAGATCTGCACCTCAACTCAGGCTTGGATGGGTGCTCATGCGCTCCGAGTTGATGGGGGAGCTGGGTACGTGTATGGGTTAGACTTGAAGCTGGGGCCGATGACGAGAAAGCTTTGGTGACAACCAAAGCCTCGGTGTCTGCGTTGATTCTCTCATTTCCGAGAAGTTGAAGAGCCCGCATCAGGGGCAATGACTAGACTTACCCAATGCTAGGTGGCGAGATGAAGATCAACAAGTATAGGTATGGGGGAAGGGAACGTACAAGAGGTGGGGTTAGATGGCGATCGGATGAAGGAGTCAGAGACAATAGCGAGGTACGATTTACGAGAAAAGGAGCACCCGGCATAGACTCAGGGGACCGTGACAGTTTCCCATAGAAACGATAAATGTAGGTTGATCAGCCCAGATAGTGACACCAAAACGTTATAGTTATGACTCGTAGATGTGGAAACAACGAGAAATGAGTGTTAGCTACAAAAAATCTAAGCCAATACCAGCCCCCTCTGAGAAAGCCTCCGAGTCGCCTTCGTCCTCTGTTGCATCAATAACCAGCGTGTCACCCTCATCATCAGAGTTTTCCACAATCAAGAGCTCGTCCTCGTCAATAGGTTCGAGGTCCATCGGTATTTCATCCAGACAATGCTGGGGCTCAGAAGTAGCGGGAACACTAGAAAGAACCCGTACTAATGCTCCGTCCTGTGCGACACCTCGGAGGGCATCACGGATTTGCAAGTAAATACCCCACGCATTGTCAAACTGCGGCTGTGGACAACCTAGGGTAGTCCAGACGGCGTTTGCATGCACCGCAAATTCAGGTGGGACTAACTCGAAGACAGGATCGTCGGGCGGTGCATACTTCTTCTCGATCTCATTGAGGACTTCTGGGGGTACGGGAATCTGGGCATATATGTATAATGGCAGCCTGTGAGACATGGATAAGTGTCGTACCTTATAATCAGCCGCTTTCCATTTGTGCGGCTTCTGCAAAATGATCATAGGGATCCCATTAGGTAGGACCCTCTTTCGATCAGAGCGACGTTTAGTCCAGTTGCGTTGGTGGACCCAGGCGTCGACCTCTCGCTGAATAAATGGGATGAAGACGAAACGAAACACAAGGCTAATAACATTATGAGTGGGTTTTGAGACGTCGAAAGAAAGATCGCGTGCCATTCGAGCGGATCTCCGATGTCATAATATTTGTTCTCAACCCCTTCGTCGAGCAAGTTTTGAAATCCCACAGCCCAATCTCGTCGGAAAACGGACCAATGGATCTCGGGCTTTATATTCCCGTGTTTACGGAACCACTGATGTTGAATGGACCCATCTAGAGAAGGGTCCACCTGATGGCGGAGCGCTGTGTGTGCATATGCGACGTTGACATTTTCGGTACCTGGATCACTTTGAGTGATGAGGGGAATGCCTAGGTGAAAATTAGGCGTGTCTACAATTGGAAAATATAGAACATACCACCAATGGACCGGGCTGTATCAAGGTAAAAGCGTGCGATCAACTTCGGATTTCTAACGGTCCACCACACCTTGCACCAGTGGATGACACCCGGGAATGGATCAAGGCCGACGTGAAAAAAGAGTCCAAAACGCTTGAACTTATCGTGCTGATCAAGCGACCACATTTCGTTGGGGCCAATAGCTATAAAAGTGCGCCTCTTAAACCGTTTATACCGCCGAGCTTCAACGGCATCCGGCTCGGTCTGTCTAAGATACTCAGCAATAATGGGCCTATGTGATTGAAAGCGTCATTACATATTCACATCTGGATTGTGGGACACACCTTGGCACGCGAATCTTATTTTCGAGCAGTAATGCTTTCCTTATCGTTTCAGCACCTCGATTCGGAAAGCGCTTCTTGATGTCGTCAACAAAAGCGGCAATGCTCTGAACTGTGTGACTTTGTCGGCGTGTGCTCTGCAAGCCCCAATCTTTGCGTCGGCGGCGGACTGTGTGAACACTGCAAAGACGAAGCAATCAGGTTATGACAGGTCATATTAATAGGGTGAGGGACATACCTTATACCGTAGCGCGCGGAGTCAAAGTGATCCATTATGGAGGTGGCAATATCCTTGTCGCTCATGCCAAGATAAAAGTACAGTTCGAGAATTGGTCGGAGTTCGTCGATTGGAGCTGTCAAGGACAAGGCTGAGATGGACAGGTGATGCAGGCAATGGGACTGGGAGCGTACGACAAGGAAGGTATTGATTTGCATGCATCTTAGAGCAAACCGTGACTTTGTCTGTACTGGTTGCCATGGTGTGTTTGACCGACGCTGGAGACAGCAAAAGGTTACCAAAAAAACGTGGGGAAGAAAATATATTGCCGGGACTGACTCGGTAAACCTGTTGGTGGCACTTCTGTTCTTGCTTGTTCATGCCTCAGAGGTGGCATGGGTGATACCGTAGCACGGCAGACAAGGCCGTGGGACTGTAGTGAGTGAAAAGGCGTGAGTGTGAACAAACACAAGATAGTTGTTCGAAGGTGAGAACGGAACCACTACACCGCCAACCACAACCTAAGGGAAACACATAAAAAAAGCACACAAGGCACACGCAGAACATACAGTAGTCCCAAAACAGTATTATATAAAACATGGAATGTACAGTAAAATAGCACGCGCTACAGTTAGGCTAACTCCACACGACATGACATCAAATGCGCCACCAATGAAAGGGAACGAGGGTGGAATGTTGCTGAACCTTGGGAACCGCAACGCGAGACCATTCGGGCTATCGGAACACACAACACTATTAAGAGCTGGCCCTGTTGTCATACGGGATGTGAGACAGTGACATGGGGCTTCGTGAAGCGCCAGTAGCCGGCCAACACATCTGGGTGAACGTTGTAATCAGAAAGTGTACATCCATCCTCGAGCTTGAGCTGTTTGCCAGCGAAAATGAGACGATGTTGGAGGGTGGCTTACCTCCGCGAAGACGAAGAACAAGTGACGTGCGCTGACAAGAGGCCAAGGCGTGTATTCGTATGGGAAGATAGGCCCGACGCTGCGGCGAACGTGAAGCGACACCGGCACTTGTTCCCGCGCCGCGTCTCAACACCATTTCCAACATCACACTCGTTCCTCATCGTCTTCATCGTCTTCATCGCCTCACTCGTCTCTTCACGTGCACACGCACCCACTATCACAGTAAGTCAATCAATATACACGTTATGAAGTGTTGACTCACCGTCTCAGATGTTCTTTGAATATCTTCGTTCGATCGCTCGACTCGCTTGGGACTGGATGCGCAGCGTAGTTATTGAGCCAGTAGAGGGTTGGGTACGTCGTCGGTTCGCCGTTTTAAAGCCGCGCTGACTGTCCAACAGATGCGACGCAGGAATGTGCGCGCAGAAATCTTCATTTCTGCACGGATCAAGATCGTCTCGGGGACGGAGGAAATCATTCACCGGGTGTTGCAACCGGTGCGACTCGCGCTCCCTTGCGGTGCGGCCACTGTCCAAGGTGGGGAAGTTGAGCAGGTTTAACTGGAGGGGGTCAGTCTGCGTTGAAATGTACATAGAAGTTTATGCACCTCTCTGCTTGTTTTCGGCGCGAACTTGCTGTGGTCTGAGCATACGTCTGTCCTCGAGCTGTTTGCCAGCGAAAATGAGACGGTGTTGGCAGGGGATGGTAACTTCACGGAGACGAAGAACAAGGTGAAGGGCCTTCTGGAGGTTGCAATCAGAGAGCGTACTACGTCCGTCCTCGAGCGACTTGCCTTGCTTCCACGGAGACAAAGAACAAGGTGAAGGGTGCTCTCCTTCTGGATGTTGTAGTCCGATACAATGACTACGATACGACACGACACTATTAACAGCTAAGAGGCCACAATGGAGACGAAGAACAAGATGAAGGATGCTCTCCTTCTGAATGTTGTAGTCAGAGAGCGTACATCTGTCCTCAAGTTGTTTGCCGGTGAAAATGGGACGTTGTTGGTCAGGAAAGAGTGACTTACCTCCACAAGGACGGAGAACAAGGTGAAGGGTGCTCTCCTTCTGAATGTTGTAGTCAGAGAGCGTACGTCCGTCCTCGAGCTGTTGCCGGCGAAAATGAGAAGTTGGTCAGGAAAGAATGGCTCACCTCCACAGAGACGAAGAATGAGGTGAAGGGTGCTCTCCTTCTGGATGTTGTATTCAGAGAGCGTATGTCCGTCCTTGAGCTGTTGCCAGTGAAAATGAGACGTTGTTGATTAGGAGAGAATGGCTCACCTTCACGGAGACGAAGAACGAGGTGAAGGGTGCTCTCCTTCTGGATGTTGTAGTCAGAGAGCGTACGTCCGTCCTCGAGCTGTTGCCGGTGAAAACGAGACATCGTTGGTCAGGAAAGAATGGCTCACCTCCAGAGACGAAGAACGAGGTGAAGGGTGCTCTCCTTCTGAATATTGTAGTCAGAGAGCGTACGTCCGTCCTCGAGCTGTTGCCGGCGAAAATGAGAAGTTGGTCAGGAAAGAATGGCTCACCTCCAGAGACGAAGAACGAGGTGAAGGGTGCTCTCCTTCTGAATGTTGTAGTCAGAGAGCGTACGTCCGTCCTCGAGCTGTTGCCGGCGAAAACGAGACGTCGTTGGTCAGGAAAGAATGGCTCACCTCCAGAGACGAAGAACGAGGTGAAGGGTGCTCTCCTTCTGAATGTTGTAGTCAGAGAGCGTACGTCCGTCCTCGAGCTGTTGCCGGCGAAAATGAGAAGTTGGTCAGGAAAGAATGGCTCACCTCCAGAGACGAAGAACGAGGTGAAGGGTGCTCTCCTTCTGAATGTTGTAGTCAGAGAGTGTACGTCCGTCCTCGAGCTGTTGCCGGCGAAAACGAGACGTCGTTGGTCAGGAAAGAATGGCTCACCTCCAGAGACGAAGAACGAGGTGAAGGGTGCTCTCCTTCTGAATGTTGTAGTCAGAGAGCGTACGTCCGTCCTTAAGCTGTTGCCGGCGAAAACGAGACGTCGTTGGTCAGGAAAGAATGGCTCACCTCCAGAGACGAAGAACGAGGTGAAGGGTGCTCTCCTTCTGAATGTTGTAGTCAGAGAGCGTACATCCGTCCTCAAGCTGTTGCCGGCGAAAACGAGACGTCGTTGGTCAGGAAAGAATGGCTCACCTCCAGAGACGAAGAACGAGGTGAAGGGTGCTCTTCTTCTGAATGTCGTAGTCAGAGAGCGTCCGCCCTCGAGCTGTTTGTGCCGGCGAAAATGAGACGTTGCTGGTCAGGAGGGATCATCCTGGATCCTCGTATCTGAAGATTCCACCTCGGGGGTGATAACTTTTCCCGTCAAGGCCTCGACAAAGATCCATACACCACGGAGACGAATTGAAGTACGAATGGACATGGACCAGCAGAAGAAAAAGCGGTGGCACAAGATGTATTAGTCAGAGTTGGTGGCAGCAAGTGAGATGTACTACGCACGTTGCCCGATGCCGATGAGAAGAGAAGAGAGCAACTCGGGGGAACAAACTAACTCGCTGCCAATGGACCCCGAGCCGCACGGACCCGATTAATTCGCACGTAGCCAGTGACCGTGACAAGAAACCGCACGACGAAATGTATAAGTACCGGGACGAGGGCCCAGTTTGCTAATTACATAATTTGAAAATGACTTGGGGTTTTGGGATTCCGGAAATGTGGCTCCGGATCTCGGTTAGCTTAGCCGAGATCTCGGCTAGCTTAGCCGAGAAGCGCGATTTGAAAAAATGACCTGCTCACTCTTGCTTTCCATAATGCACCCTGGCCAAAATGGCCCCAGAGCAAAGATCATCCGATCCAGGCAGAACCGCTTTGACGTTTGAGGTGGCACAAGCACAAGCAGGATGGGGACAGGGTGACCAACCACCCTGCCAGCTGCGCTGCGCCCACAAGGACCTTCCATATAAGGGAATTCACCAAAGATGGTCCGATCCTGGCATGAGCGTGGCGACGTTCAGCGATATCATGCCGGATATCAGCCTGCCATCAAGGGCCCATGCCGCCCACATGTCGATTTCGGTGGATATCAGAAAAAGCTGCAGCAGGGGGCCCTACTGCAGGGAAACAATAAATAGGTAGTGCGGGAAGGATGACGTCATTAGCCCTGGTGATGCAGGCACGGGCGTCTATAACCTTACGTAACCCTTTGTGGCTTATGCAGCGCACGTGATATGACGTACGGACCACTTACTTGCATTAAGCGCCGATCTCAGATTGGCGCTGAACCAGGTACCGGCACCGGCGATCTATCCGAGGTGGCGGTAACGCCGAGGTTGACAGCGTGGTAACAGATTTAGCTCCTTTAGCTGGCTCGGGGAAAGGGAACCTTGACAGGCGCTCCGCGCCTGTCGGGTTGCCAGGTACGAGATTGATTGATGCCGATTGTCATCTTACTCCTTTCAGTCTCCTTGGTCCACCTGTCTCCGCCCCAAAGTAGGTCTATAATCTTTGTCCTCTGTTATTAGCACGGCGTGTACTAACATGACTTGGATGACCAGGAATGGGAGCGCCTCTTTTTACAGGGTGCAGCGTAACTTTCCCTCTCCTTTCCGTTGACCCCCACAGTGTTCCCCCCTTCTCACTAACGCTCGCTCGCAGCCGAGCGGAGTCGGGGCTGGTTTAATCTCCCCCTGAAAGGTACCCTGACGAGCTTATAAGCGAAAGGGTCGATGCTGGGTTGCCCCCACCATCCTTGGTACCTCTCGCTTGCAAACAGCTCGCTCGACGTCTCCTCTGGTTGCACACTGAGTAACCCCCCGTTTACAATTGGTGAGCGGCCAGTTGTAGTTGAACAGCTAACAATTCCAGGTTCTCCGTCCTCGTGTGGCGGTTTCTGGTGCGGGGGCACTGCTTGGGAATACCATTAGGCAAGAGGGACACATTCGGGCGATGGCGTGTAGCCTGGGGATGCGATGAGCACACGGCGCTTGGTAGACCGTTCGGCGGCACCTTGATCCTGCACGTCAAGTCGGCATTCCAGTCGGCGAGACCGTCGAATTGCGGGGATCGCGTAAAGCCCATTGCTACCGCCTTGAGGGGGGAACCCCGATATGGCACCGCTGGATGCGGGTATGGTAATAATGCATGGGATGTGGTTTGATGACTCATCGTAATGGTGACGAGACCTAAATCGCCAATCCGCAGCGAAGGGCCTAAGGCACTTCGGGTAACGTTTGTCCGGCGCGGGTGCTGGGGGGCCTCGGTCCCCTTATCCTTGCTGCCTACGGATTTAGCCACTCCCTTTGTACCCGGTTCAGCGTTCAACGACTAGGTGGCGGTCGGTTCTCATGGTCCGGAGGCGCAGGGCGTTAATTCGCCGCCGACCTCATAACGGAACCCAGGGGGCTTAAGATATAGTCTCTGGCACGGGGGAAACCCCATCGGTTGGCTAAACGCCTGGGTCTGGAACGGTTACCTGCTGAGCCCCTGAGAAGGCCAGAGAACCACCCACGCGCCTGAACCCTTCCGGATCCTTTAGTCCGAGTCACATCGGCCCGTACGGTACAGTGGCAGTCATACGCCACGCACTACCAATCGGGGGCGTCCGTGGGTAGATCCCGGGCAGCTCAATCTGATCAGTAACTTCAGCCTAGCGGTTGCACAGTAAGTCTGCTCATGTTTCGTCTTGGAGTTAACTGCTTTGGACGTAGCGGCCACTCGGTCTGAATAGGCTCAGACTCGGGTGTACCATCGCCTCCTGCCTTCCGGATCGCGGCCAGGCTGGACCGTTGGGAGCGGTCTTTTATGGCTGAGGGACGCTGCGGGGCTAGTCACCCTGAGCCCGTGTCTGACACGTGTGGATGGACTATAAACATCACGACACCCTCTACCCATTTTGGGCGTAACCTTAGCGCCTCCCTGCAACCCTTTCTAGTCGGTATAGGTATGAGGTTATCCCACGCACATAGCCTGATGCTCGGGACTTGCGGGGTTGGGAGTGGCATGTACACCGCTCTCCTAATTCCTTGCGGCTCGTTTGTGTCGAAGTGAAGGACCCCGTGAAATTCTTAGTAAGTGACTGCTTGACTTAACCTCTGACAGTTACGCTGGTACTCCGCGAAGAAGCTTCGCACGCAGCCTCGCTCCGCTCGGCTTCGCTCCCCTCCTTAAAAATCAACTTTTATTGAGTACTATCCTCCCATGGCTCCTACCACTTACTCCGCCACCCAGCGCGCCGTGTCTCCCGGTGCCCAGGCACTCTTGAACGCTGTGTTGTCCACCTCCGTCGAGGAGGAACAACGCGCTTCCCACCTGCAGAATCTTCGTCACGCCGAGATTCTTGCCTGCGACTCCGTCGCCGATATCGTTGAGTTAATTCCCGACGATTACCGCATGTTCATAGCTGACCACTTGCACGCTGCCGCCAAACACGTGCACCGATTGTGTGGGGTCCAAGCCACTCTGACCAAGTGGCGCCACCATCGGACAGTGGGTACGCTCCCGCCTCCACTTCGCGGTGATGCACCGAAGTGTCAGTTCTCATCGGACTATGCGGGAACGGATGCTGCGAAAGCGCATCAAAAGGCAGCTGATGACCGGCATGCGGCCGCGAGGTTAGCCCAGCTCGACTCCGACATTGCTGCACGCACGTTGGAGGAGACGTTCCTGTTAGAGGCGATCGCCCCGGAGAAGGCGATCTTAGACATGAGATCTGCCGTCGCACCGCACGCTGCCACCATCATGGCGCGATACAAGGTGCCGTCGACCATCCTGGACCCGGAAGGGACCCCAGCGGAAGACGTCCGGTACGTGATCAACCCCCAGGCAGTCGCCATCAGAGATCAGGTCATGGCGGACTGCGGGGTATATGCTCACCGCGCCATTGCCATTGCGTTTAACGCAGGCAAGCGGGAACAATTGAGCATTTCGAAAAAGAAGGACTTGGCGGACAAGGCACAGGTTGCCGCGTCTGATGGCGACACCGTAATGGGCGACGCCACGCTAGCCACCGCCATCCAGCGGGAGGTGAAGCGACAAGTCATGGGCCATAACATGCCCCGCGACAAAAAGACGAAAGTCACACAGTCACGCGGCGGCGGTGGTCCCTCGAATCTCACCCGGAAAGCACGAGTAAGTGCCAACCAGGACTCTGAGAGATGGGGGTTAATTGCTGACTTCTTCGCAGGAAGCAGCAGCCACGGTCCAAGCAACCGTCATCGGGAAGGGACAAGGAGCAAGGTACGGGACGCGTCTCGCCGGGTTTCTCTCCCACTCCGAAATCCGCGAGCTCAAGTCGTTCACCTACAGGAAGCGACGCTCCGGACCGAAGCCTCAACAGGAGCGGTATACGGTGGTTGCGAAGGCAGAGGGCTCCCAGAAGAAGCGTGGCAAACGCGGAAAGGGAGGCGGGAAAGGAAAGCAGCAGCAGCAGCAGCAGGCGAGTACGAGCACCGCGAAGCCAGATCGGAAAGGGAAAGGGAGAGCGACTTAGTAGATGTACTATGTCAAAGTGGCCTGCGTCCATCGGACCAGGATTATTCTTCGAGCTACGGTATGACAACCTTATCGCTCAAACACGGGTACTCTGATACACCCGTGGTCGCACTCGGTGAACAATGGATTGCCAGACCTAAGTCGATACCCGATCAACTCCTCTCATTGCCTATACCCAGGGCTGTTTCAATTATACTGGCCAACTGTAGTCTACGTTGGTTAGAGGAAATGACGTTCCAACAGTACGTACATCAGTCCCCGGGAACAAATGTGCCAAGCACATTGCCTTTCAACTTAGTCTGGGAAGCAAATATATGTTTCACCAGCCCACGAACGCTAACTTAATAATGGACTCGTGGATGGACTTTCAGCGGCGTCTTCGCTGGAAAATAATGTTCATGTTCGAAGGCAACGACACAGAAGTCTATGATCCAGACTACGACGTGCGCGGTCCTAAGTGACAAAGCGCCGCCGTCGTTACCGCAATATATTGAAATTGGCCTGGAAAAGGGAAGGAGCTTCGTCAATAAAGCGATCTCCAATGTCCCCATTCCGTCTCCGACCGGGGAAGGTACTACCACCTTCACACCAACCCTAGGGGCCATTCAACAGTTCCTTACCGATAACCAATATGTGGTGACCGGTACAGATAAGAACTTAGGCTTAGCGGTATCACGAAGGGATTGGATCATTGAAAAATGTCAGGATAGTCTCGGTGACGTGAATAGTTACCAACGCTTAGAGCGGGACGCTTACTTAATAATCCTGGACCGTAAATGTAATCAGATGCGCGATTTAGCCCGCAGAGCACGAGTAATGAAAAACGTTTACGGCAAGCAAATGGCGGAGTTCTTGCGGAGCAAGGTAACACTTGCGGGAAAGGAACACCATATACCCAAATTCTACGGCATCCCAAAAATCCATAAGGTGCCAACGAAAATGCGACCAATCATCCCGTGTCACACGGCGATTCAGAACCCCGCCGCTAAAATTTGCTCAAAAATTCTCAAACCGATCATTCAGTCGGCGCGAACCGTGATTCACGGAACCAAAGACCTCGCGATAAAATTGAGTCAGCTTAGTATTGACCCCACACGAAAATGGTATATCGTCACTGGGGATGTAGTAGCATTCTACCCAAATATACCCTTGTCTCGTTGCCTGCAAATTGTGCTGGACCTGTATTACGAGCATTACTGGTATGACCGAGTAGACGGCCAAACCCCGGATAATCACCGGGTGCAGGAATTCTTTAAAGATCTTCTTGCGGTCGGAAATACTGAGCTGTTGACACAGTACCAAGGAAAAGTCTATCTCCAACTCAATGGCCTAGCCATGGGGGTGGCAGATAGCCCCGATCTCGCTAACCTATTTGGTTACTACTTCGAGAGAAAGTCGGGCGTCCTTGACCACCCAAATATATTTTACTACGGGCGGTATATTGACGATTGTTTAGCCATTGTTTACGCCGATGATCACTTATCGGCAATTCAACTATTGCAATCACTAATTCAATTTGACAACTGTGTCATAGAGTGGGCAAACCCGGGTTCGTCACAACCCTTCCTAGATATGCTATTGTACCAGGACGAAAACAATAAGTTACAGCATATGCCTTTCCGCAAGGCCGGGAACCACCAAGAAAGAATTCCATGGATATCCGCACATCCCCTCGACGTAAAGCGGGGGACGTTTCTGGGCGAGATGTCTAGGCTGGCAACACTCAGTAGTACCGAAGGGCACTATCTTGAAAGCATGAAGGGCTTAGTAAACCTTTATATCCATCGAGGATATCCAGACCAACTAGTACGTAAGTGGCTCAATGACAATTTAAGAACGCGATGGGAAAAACGTTTGACCGTAAGGGATAACACCGGCGCAGCTGACGTTCTTGTCTTGAAGACCGAGTACAATTTAGCATGGAACTATTTCAACGCGCATGAATTTGGACAGACCATATTTGATTATTGGCGATCGTGGCTGGAAAAGCACGAAGCTCAGGACTATTCAGCTGAGTATCCTGCTCCCTCCGATGAAGCTGATGCGTCTCTGACGTATCAATGGAATCTACAGGAGACTAATATTTTCAATTCTCGGGTAATTTTGAGTCGCGCACGCACTCGTAATTTTCTCGACCTTACCAATCTTTGGAAAAGGACTGTCCTAGAGACTTTAGATGACACCCTAGTGGACGACTTCACCGCAAATGTAGCGCGGGCGCAAGTAACGGTTGAAGCTAGACAAGTGACTGACGTTAATACCACCGTAGAACCTCCGGACCACGAAATGGCCAGGGCAGAGGACTACGACTCTGATGAGTTTGTGGAGCATATGAGCGCCAGAGTGTCATCAGGATCAAGAGCCACGGACCAATGGCGCTCAGGCGCTAGCGGAACGTGGGGACGAGGGTCTAGACCCTAAACTCAAGTATCATTCCTGTTGCGAAGCGAATAAAACCGCTCCCACCCCCGATGCCGTAAGACGATGCCTGCGGCGAGAAATTTTACACTTAGTAGTCCTAGATGAAAAGTGACGTGTTCCAAGGACTGACTTCGGTCAGTAGAAATCCGCGGGACTAGGTACTAGGGGATAACCGGACGACATGTAGAGTCCAGTGTTGCCATATCAGGCTTCCAGAGGCTCAAGACTCCTTTGTGACTCCGCGGTCACTTAAGCCGAACTGCCCTGAATGACGCCGCTAAGGGGTGGTATGGAGTAAGGGTTAGCTATAACTTAGTAGGCAAGGTCTTCAGTATGTCGCGCTAGATCGCACCTGGTATCGATAAGCTTAGCCCGTGTTTGTGTAGGCTAGTATCCTTGAACCGTCCAAAGACTCTCTCCTGTCTCGAAGCAATATCACGCAGCGCGTTTTATAAATCAAATCCACTCCTTCAGAACAACTGTTGGTAGGTACTCCTAGGGACTCGGTAGCATGCAGACTTATTAACCGAGAAAATTAGGGAGGCGAACCCTCAACCCCTAAACCCTTAACCTAGTGAGTAGACGAACGGCTTAATATCCTAGTAGTCGCAACGGTTAAATAACTTTGGTTGCGTTAGACACCTAACCCTAACCCTAACCCTAAAGAGACCCTAAACTCTAAACCCTAAACCTAACAGTACGAGGTAGTGCGGGAAGGATGACGTCATTAGCCCTGGTGATGCAGGCACGGGCGTCTATAACCTTACGTAACCCTTTGTGGCTTATGCAGCGCACGTGATATGACGTACGGACCCATGACTTGCACTAGGCGCCGATCTCAGATTGGCGCTGAACCAGGTCCCGGCACCGGCGATCTATCCGAGGTGGCGGTAATGCCGAGGTTGACAGCGTGGTAACAGATTTAGCTCCTTTAGCTGGCTCGGGGAAAGGGAACCCTCCAGGCGCTCCGCGCCTGTCGGGTTGCCAGGTACGAGATTGATTGATGCCGATTGTCATCTTACTCCTTTCAGTCTCCTTGGTCCACCTGTCTCCGCCCCAAAGTAGGTCTATAATCCTTGTCCGCTGTTATTAGCACGGCGTGTACTAACATGACTTGGATGACCAGGAAATGGGAGCGCCTCTTTTTACAGGGTGCAGCGTAACTTTCCCTCTCCTTTCCGTTGACCCCCACAGTGTTCCCCCCTTCTCACTAAACGCTCGCTCGCAGCCGAGCGGAGTTGGGGTCGGTTTAATCTCCCCTTGAAAGGTACCCTGACGAGCTTATAAGCGAAAGGGTCGATGCTGGGTTGCCCCCACCATCCTTGGTACCTTTCGCTTGCAAACAGCTCGCTCAGCCTCGCTCCGCTCGGCTTCGCTCCCCTCCCTAAACCCTAAGGAACCCTAAACTCTAAACCCTAAACCTTACCTAATACGAGGTAGTTGCGGGAAGGATGACGTCATTAGCCCTGGTGATGCAGGCACGGGCGTCTATAACCTTACGTAGCCCTTTGTGGAGTTATGCAGCGCACGTGATATGACGTACGGACCACTTACTTGCATTAGGCGCCGATCTCAGATTGGCGCTGAACCAGGTACAGGCACCGGCGATCTATCCGAGGTGGCGGTAATCTCCGAGGTTTGACAGCGTGGTAACAGATTTAGCTCCTTTGGATGACTCGGGACTTAAGGAACATCGCCAGCGCTCCGCGCTGGCCGTGTTGGCAGGTACGAGATTGATTGATCCCGATTGGGCTTCTTACTCCTTTCAGTCTCCTTGTCTCACGGTTCTCCGCCCCAACGGTAGGCACATATTCATGGCTTATACGTCAAATAACTTAGCGTGACTGACATTACGTGATTTGCCAGGATTGAGGCGCCCCCTTCGGGGTCGCAGCGTAACTTCTCTCTCCTTTCCGTTGACCCCCACTGATTCACTCACTCATTACACCCCCAGCGGGCGGAGTGAGGTGGTTTAAACTCCCCTTGAAATGGATACCCTGATGAGCATTTAAGCGAAAGGGTCGGTGCTGGGTAGTCCCCACACCTCTTGGTATCCTTTCCGCTCCGCTCATCAGCTCGCTTCGCTCGCTGATTTCGCCCCCCTCCCTAAACCCTAAACCCTAATGATAGAGCATAGTTCTTGGCGGTGCTATTTCGTGACATCTTTGAGGTTGTCAAAGACTTTAAAACTTCAGAAGGGGATAGCCAATCCAAGGGCTTGTTAAATGAGCTCTTTAAGGCATACTCTAGCAAAAGATTGGATGCAAAAAAGTGGCCCAAGGTTGGCTTTGAAGCCTGGCTACTAAAAGCTGAAGAGTTTGAAGCACATTGGTTTGATTTCAAGGTAAATGGCCCTTTGAGTTGCTTGTTATCAATACTGACTTGCTCAAAACCAGCATTTGAGCTATAATGCACTCATTGGGGCGAAAAAAGACTTTCAAATTGCAGCTGATTGCTTTAGGATGGTGCGTCTCATGTGTTAAACAAACAAATGATTATTTTAACATTAAACCTATTAGCTGGCTGTGCTTTTATCTGATGGGGCTGTCTGGAACAGAGCTACTACTCTGGACAATGATCTCAAACAAAACAATGCAATAAAGGGCGCATCTCGTTGCCATACCTTTGTTCACTGGAATTCCTGCCCTGAGGGGATTCTACGCAACTACATCTACAACAAATTTGTGGGGTCACGTGTCTTTGAGGACAATACTCACTACTGTCTAATCAAAGATGACAAAGGAGTTGTACAAGGCAAGGTGTTTGAGGTATGCCTTGTGATATGCCTCTGTCCTTTGTCTTATGATTTCTCTTCTAGGTTGTCTCCTTTATATGGAGTCAGCGCTTCACACTCAAGCTTCCCTCTCGGTGTACGCAAGATGAAAGTTACCAACCATTCTGCCTTCAGGGTGTTGTTGGGTTAACACTTTCAGCCACCCATTCAATTAGTCCTGAACCTGTCAACAAATTTATGGTTTTTCTCTCTAAGGCAGTCTCCTCTTGTGCTCAATGGCGTCACCTTCTCAGAGTCATCTTGGACTGTAGTTCTCCATTGCCCTGTGGGATTGTTGCTGATTTGGAGAAGCTAAAGACACCCACACCTCCTCCTCGTCGTGCCTCTTCTCCATTGTCTCCTTGTCCCTCTTCTCCACGCCACCAAACTTCGCCCTTTCCTTCTACTAGCAGACAAAAGGCTGCCACCCCTGAACCACCTTCATCTCCAGGCCCTTCACCTACCACAAGCCCAGCTACTTCTCGAAAAAAGGGAAGATTATATGTTGGGCAATTACAGCATAACACATCTGCATCTTCCAAGGTGGCCCCTCAGCAGAAGCAACGTGCACAACGTAAGCGACGTGTAACACCAATTTACACTGATGAGTCGGATGAGCTAGCAAAAGGTGAGTTGTTTATCTTACTAGAGAGTTTGTGCTTAAATTACGAAGCACCTGAGTCTGAGCCTGAGCCTGAGCCTCCCCAAAGTGATAAGGAGGGTGATAAAAGTGACAAAAGTGAGGAGGAAGAGTCTGAACCAGGTGATAAGGAGGGTGAGGAAGGAGAGAAAGGTGAGTGCTTGCTATTTCTTTGCTTATAAAGTGCACTCAGCTTTTATAGCATCTTGCCAGCCTAAAGATATGGAAGAGGAAGAGGAAGAGGAAGAGGAAGAGGAAGAGGAAGAGGAAGAGGAAGAGAAGAGGAAGAGGAAGAGGAAGAGGAAGAGGAAGAGGAGAGGAAGAGGAGAGAAAGAGAAAGAAGAAGAAGCGCAACAAAAAGAGCAAGTGGATGAAGAAGGGGATAAAGAGCCTGAGGGTGAGAAGGAAAAGGAAGGTAAGTCTCCTTTTTTCTTCTTGTATGAGGACACACTTAGACTTTAAAAGATGCATCTGAGGATGGGGGTGCAGATGAAGGAGGTGAGAAGAGCAAGGGCAAGGAAGAAGTGCAAGTTGCGCAACAAAAAGAGCAAGTGGATAAAGAAGGGGATAAAGAGCCTGAGGGTGAGAAGGAAAAGGAAGGTAAGTCTGCTTTTTTCTTCTTGTGTGAGGACACACTTAGACTGTAAAAGTTGCATCTGAGGATGGGGGTGCAGATGAAGGAGGAGAGAAGAGCAAGGGCAAGGAAGAAGTGCAAGTTGCGCAACCAAAAGAGCAAGTGGGTGAAGAAGAGGATACAGAGCCTGAGGGTGAGAAGGAAAAGGAAAGTAAGTCTGCTTTTTCTTCTTGTATGAGGAGACACTTAGACTTTAAAAGATGCATCTGAGGATGGGGGCACAGATGAAGGAGGCGAGAAGGGCAAGGGCAAGGAAGGTCAGTGCTTTTTTTTCTTGCATGAGGACATACTTAGCTATTATAGTGGCTGCACCTGCGCACATGGATGAGGATGAAGAAGAGCATGCAGGAGGTGAGGAGGCTGAGAAAGGTGGGTGCTTGCTTCTCTTTCCCTTTTATAAGGATGCACTTAGCTTTTATAGTGGCTCACTCGCAAAAAGATATGTCTCAGGGTGAGGGTGATAAAGAAGGGCAAGAAAAAGGTGAGTGTAACAAATGTTTCTTATTATCAATCCTCAGCTATCATTAGAAGTTACAAAAAAGCGTCAAGCTTCAACTGAAGAAGGATCTAGTAAGCGTGCCAAGTTTGACCCTCCAGCACCTTCTACACAGCAACCAACTCAAGGGAGCTATGCTGGTGAAGCTACTCAAGGTAAGCACCCTACTTTGTCTTGATGAGGAAGGTTTCTAACTGATAGCTTATTAATAGAGCCCATTTACTCCATTGATGAGCTTAAAAAGGCCAACTCTCCCTTCTGCCTCCCATACATGGATTGGGCTATGCCAGAGGAAGAGATCAGGAAGTATCTCATTTCGTTCATAAATGACAAGAGAATTCCTGCGCAAACTCTGTTCAATCTCTTCCAAGCATCCATCAAATTGTACAATGTTGGTGGAGGCTCAAGGGACAAGGGTATTTGGGACTATGACCCTGATACACCCAGAGAACAAATTACAATAAAACATACCTTCAATGATACTGACATGGTATGTATGAGTGATATGTTGAGAAAATCTTACTTACCATTTGTGTAGACATTTGATCCTGATGAGATAGATGGCAGAATATCAGCCACTTATCCAGGTGAAGAAGAAGATGTAGAGATGGAGGATTGACATGTCTTGGAAATCAAAAAGGCCTTGTGATTGTATTGTCATTTGTATCAAATTGTGTGCTGTCTAGTGATTGGCATGGGTCATCCTTAGTGATTGTCACAGGTCTGGGTAACCTGCATCTAGTGATTTAAAGTCCAGTGATACCCTAAACTGTCACTGAACGCTAAGAGAAACAGTCTATGGTGTGCGCAGGATTTGGAGGGTGTGAAGCATTGTGAGTGGTCACACAGGCCTCTGCAGGGTGTGAGATGTCGTATGGGGGTCCGCAGTGATTGCAGGCACATTGTCATTGAAAGACTAAGGCTGCGCATGAGTGCGGTGAGATCAGGAACAGAAACATGGTTGGTTGGTTGTGGTTGATTAGAAAAGGTCACGCACACTTCAGCCATGGTGTGAAATTTGATATATGTGGCCATCAGGGCTGAGAACACATAGGGTTCAAGTCCCTAAGGCCGCACACAGATGTGGCACACTCTGAAATGCAAGGGGAGAGCTGCACTGAGCTAGAGATAGTTATACTCACAAGTATGAGTACTTGTTGGAAGTTTCTGAATGGCCACTTGTACTTGACTCATACTTATTGGTGTGAGCACTCGTGAGCATTAGTACTTGTCAATTTTTCTGGTGACACCCTAAGCTGCTGGTAAGTGCTTCTGAGTGCAGCTAAGAGTGTTGGGTTCAGGGAGGCTTGAAGCTGTGCTGCTGGTCATGCAGGCCTTTGCAGGTCACGTAACTTTGTATAGGGCTTCGCTAGTGTTGGGGACACGTCGCTCTAAAGTTTCTAAGGGTGCAGATGTGTGCGAGACTCTCGGGAATGCAGGGAATGAAGGGGAACAAGACCCTACATGTAATGCTGTCACTGCGTTGAGTCCGACTTGGACTATCGAAAGGGCGATCACGACTTAGCGTATATGCAGGAGGCTAGCGCGGTGAGTAGATACACGGTCTCTCGTAGACACGTGATCACAAAGGGCTCTAGGGCGATGTCCACTAGGCGTAGCCGACGAATTACGATCTGCTCTACAAGAGACAGACGAGCCAATAGGCAGACGAAGAGGACGAAGGTCACAATACAAGGAGGGAGAATGGTGACAAAGGAAGAAGACCGAGATGGGGATCCTCGGTCTTCCCATGATGTATTTATACAAGTAAGGAGGTCGCTTTGAAGCGCCTCATGAAACACCGAGACGAATAGCGTATGTAGCTCGAACCCTACTACACCGATCCTAGGAATGAGTCATAGTATCCTGCATGTGATACTTGATGACTGAGACAATAAGTCCGTGACCTATTACTGCTTACGAAGGAGTCACAACCGACTCGTAAGTGTCCACGACCGCGAACGTAACATCACCCCCTTTTCAGCTGCGACGCCCACGGCGGAGTCGGTCCGATGCCTCCCATCCATCCACCCTGCTTCTCGTCAATACGGTCCATCACATCCGCCACTTGCTGCTCAAGGATGTGCAGCCTGTCTTCAGGTGCCTAGGGACTGTTGCAAGGTCTTTGGCATCAGCAGTTTGGTCAATGGAGGAGTGGTGCATCAGGGAGAAGGGGGGAGAGAGTGAGAGAAAGCAAAAGAAAGTGAGGTGATATGGGGAAAAGTGATATCGATGGCGTACAACAACAATGTACAAGGCCTGTGAGAAACCGTGTATGGGTAAGGGTCTGCCTTGGGTTTGAAGATGGCTACTCATACCCATACCCCAGCAATACCCAACCCGATACCCAACCCGATACCTGGCAGGTTACCCGTACCTAGTGATTGAAAGTCTGGTCCGGTCCGGTTTTTTTGCCTAATTCGGAAAGACCAGGACCGGGACTGATGCATCGGTTCATCCCCGGGCCCCAAAACCGGACCAAGCCGACAGGAGTCGGTCCGACCTGATTGCCGGATTCTCAAAAGACCAGTCTTTTCGGTCTAAACCGGCTCATCCAGGGTCGGTTGCAACTGGCCAAAGACCGACTGCAACTGGTAAATATATCTATTAGAAAGTACCTAGTAGTTACAAGTTGTACTACAGTACTACTCTATGGATGTAATCATGTAAATACTGTTATAACTATGGTCCTTGTCACCTGGAAGACATCATGAACGCAAGCGTGAACGTGTTGTGGTAGCCATCGCGTTGTCGACGAGTCGTCGTGGTCATCATGCCAGTGGTTGTCGATGACGTTGTGGTCGTTGTGGCCGTTGTTGCGCGTTGTCGTCGTGGATTGTGGTTGTCGACACGTAGTGTTCGTCACGGGTTTGTAAACCTGTACGGGTACCTGGGTATGGGTTTGATGGGTACGGGTACGGGTACAACATCAGGTACCTGTCCAGAACCCGCACCCGTTATGACGGGTTTGGCGGGTTTTTTTTGAGTACACTACAACTTTTATTCTGGTCTTATAGACTACTACACTGGCACTTGTACATTATAGCTACTACTACTGGTCAGAATGCCCATCGCAGGGCTTGCTGTCGCGTCCGAGTCGCCGTGTGACTCGTGTCCTGTTGTTTTCGTGTCGCGTCGTCGTCGTCGTTGGTGTCGCTATCGTTGACATCGTCGTCGTCGTCGTCGTCGTATTTGTTGTTGAGATCATCTTGCTGTTGTCGATAGCAAGGCCCTGGCGGCAGCGGTGGCAGTAACGGTTGGTGGCTGTCCAAGTCGTCATGTTGCCCCGTTGTTGTTGTTGTTGTCGCTATTGTTGTCGTCTTCGTTGTTGTGGTCATCAACATTGTCTTGCTGTTGTCAATGGCAGGGTGGTGGTGGTGGTGGTAGCGCATGCAGTTTGGGGCTGCACAGTGTAATCGATACGTTGACTAAGCAAGGCAAAGACAACCGGAATCACCCGGCCTGGGAATGAAATTGGGAACGCACACTCAAGGATCAACGGCAAACCCCGCATGCTGCAAACGGCCGACGACAACTGCAACAACAACATCACCAGCCCCAGCTGAACGAGCTACCAACCGCCGGCACCACTCAATGCAAGTCCCGCAACGGTGGTGACACCCCAACAACTCACCTGCGGCAGGAGCGATGGCAAGGGGGCGCTGCATATCCGCGACTCGACGACGACAACAGCGGCAACAAATGGCAACAACGACGGCAGCGACAACGGTAGCGACAGCAGTGATGACGCCAATGACAGCAGTGACGATGGCGACAATGGCGATGATGAAGATGGCAGCGAAGACGGCAACAATGACGGTGACGACACAACAGACGGCGATGGTGATGCAACGACAGCGGGGAGCGATGACGACGCAGCGCGCTTCATACTAGTAGTTTTTCTTACAGTAGCTCTTTTTTCGTATTGTAACTTAGTGTAGAATCTATCACATTGAGCATGCTGACCTGCTGTGCCAACCCGCAAACCCATGCAACCCGCAAGTACCCATACCTGTAGCAACTGGTACCCATACCCGTGACCCCGGGTACGGGTTTCACATGGGTGCAGGTACGGGTAAGACTCAAGTCACCCACAGGTTACCCGTGACGAACACTATTGACACGTTGTTGTTGCGGCCGTCGTTGTGGTTGCAGCTGTCATCGTGTCGTCATTGCAGGCCTTGCGGCTGTCAATGTGTTGTCGTCGTGGTTGTCGACTAGTGTTCGTCACGGGTTTGTAAACCCGTACGGGTACCCGGGTATGGGTTTGATGGGTACGGGTATGGGTACGACGTCGGGTACCCGTTCAGAACCCGCACCCGTATGGTGGGTTTCGCGGGTTTTTTGGAGTTCACTACAACCTTCATTCTGGACTTAGATACACAGTTGTACATGAATATACTAGCTACTACTACTGATCCTCATCAAAATGCCCGTCGCAGAGCTCCAAGTCGCCGTCGCGTCTGGGTTGTCGAGTCGCGTTGTCGTTGTCGACATGTCTTGGTGGTGTTGCTCTCGTTGTCTTTGTTGTCTTCGTTCGAGTTGTTGTTGTTGTTGTCGGTGTCGACGTCTTCTTGCTGAGGTCGATGGCAGGGCCCTGGCAGCAGTGGTGGCGGTGGTGGCGGTTGGTGGCCGTCCGCCAAGTCGTCGTGTGACTTGTGTCGCTCGGGTCGCCTCGTTGTTGCCGATATCACCTTGTCATTCTTGTCGCTATCGCTGTTGTCTTTGTGGTGGTCGTCATTGGCAGTATCTTGCCATTGTCGATGGCAGAGCCCTGGGTGGTGGCGGTTGGTAGCGCGGGGGGCTGCTGCATGACAATCGATAAGGTGACTAAGCAAGGCGAACAGGCATCTGGGAACGAATCAACGGCAAACCCCGCCTGCGCCGCACACGCTAACCACGACAACCCACAATGCCAACAACAATCACTTTGCCAGCCCTGAGCCGAACCACCAGCGCCATACCAAAGCAAGTCTCAAATGCAACGCCTGCGGCACCCCAACAACAATGGCTTTTGGCCCGGGCAGCGCTCGGAGCGACGGCGAGGCAGCGCTCGGCTGCAACTCCGAGCGACTCGACGAGTACAACAACAACAATGGCAGCGACAACGGCGACAACACAGCGACGCCGGCAGCAACAACGTCGACAATGCAGCGACAACGCGACAACGGCAGCGATGTCGCTGCGACGATAGCAATCTTCAAGTTGATGGCGACAACGGCAACAACTGCGGCAGCAACGGCAACGACGACGACACAACAGACGGCAGTGGTGACGCAACGATGGCAGACGGCGATGACGACGCCGCGGGACTCATAGTTATCTTACATACAGTAGTACTCTTTGTATAGTAGTACAGCATTCATTTTGGGGCCATCAATCTGACCCGCAGTGCCAACCCGCCAACCCGTGCAACCCGCAAGTACCCATACCCGTAGCGACTGGTACCCATACCCGTGACCCCGGGTACGGGTTTCACACGGGTGCGGGTACGGGTAAGGCCCGAGTGACCCACGGGTTACCCGTGACAAACACTATTGTCGACGTGTTGTTGTTGTGGCTGATCATAGTCGTCGTCAACTTGTTGATGTTGCGGGCTGTCAATGTGTCGCCAAGCATGTCGCCATTTAAGTTGTCGAAGTGTCAGTCGTCGTTGTGGCTGTCGAGGTGTTGTTGTTGCGCCTGTCGAAGTGTCATTGTCTTGGTCATGGCTGTGGTCATCGATGTGTTGTGGGAGTGTTGTGGGTGCAAGTGTGGTCATGATTGTTGATGTGGTGTTGATGGTGGTAGTCGTTAGTGATGGCGCGGTTGTTTTGTTTGAGGCTGTTGTTGTTGAGGCTGGTCCGAGGCATTGACATCGGTGTCGCTGCAGTCGGCCTGGGTGTCAGAAGGGTGGTCGTAGTTCCCATTTGGTCGGCGTTGTTGAAGTTGGTGTTGTTGGATGGTCGTGGCTGGTCGTGGCTGTAAAGACCAGTTGGGACCGGTCGCAACTGGCCCTGTACCGGTTCATTTTCCAAATTTGGATGAACCACAACCGGTAAAGTTCTCAGGCCAGATGAACCGCAACCGAAGGTCCGGTTGCAACCGGTTGCAGTCCGGTCTGGTCCTGGTTTTTTTCCGGTTCATGGGACTGGACTTTCGAACACTACCCATACCCAAGCCAATCACTACCTATACAGCATATGATCCCTCCAGTTATGACCCATGGTTGTCCTCTCTAGCACCCTCTGTCACTCAGATGTCAGACCTCCTCAGGAGACAACAAGAAGAATTCACTTATGCAGCAGAGCTCAAGGATATGCTTGCCAACCTCAAAAGAGTTGATGATGAAGGTTGTTGCAGTTTGCTTTTGGACACTTTGTGTTCATTTGTTTGTTCACAATATTTTGAAACAGGCTCTCACCTTGTCATGTGCAAGCATGGTGCCACAACATGGTGCTGTTGCACTACAATGGTGATATATGACAGATAAGGCTAGTGATGATGGTGGGCACTCTACATTATAAAGGATGGGGTGATGACAGAGGGACAGGTCAATAGATATGAACCTCTTCATGTGAGAAATTGTCACATGACCTCTCCATGCATGGAAGAGTCATGTGACCAGTGCCACATTAACCTGTATGCAAAGATTGACTGATCCAGCTTGCACCATACTGACAGTCAGCAAGATTTGATCAGATATCACCTGTTCAGATTGAGGTGAACCCACCCATGTGCCTACATTGGCAAACATCAGCCAATTCACCCCTGCTACATGTTGCATGTGATCACATACAAAGATTGTCTGATCTGGCTTGAACCATGCTGACGTTCAGCAAAATATGACCAGATATCACCTGTCCTGATCAAAAAGAACCCACCCATGTGCCTACATTGGCCAACGTCAGCCAATTCACCCCTGCTACATGTTGCCTGTGACCACATACAAAGATTGTCCGATCTGGCTTTTTTACGATCACCCGGATCGTCTTCGTTTACAGTCCAAGAGACTCTGCGTTTACAGTCCAAGGGACTCCAGGTGGGCCAAACGGGCCGGGTCGCTGACTAAGCGGAAAAGCGGTGGCTCTGGCACAGCAGAGGAGAGAAGAAGGGAAGTGGGCTATATTATGAAAAGACCAGAATGCCGACTACAGAGGAGAATACAGCAGACTATATACTCAGAGACAAAGGTGTACATAAGCTGTATGCCAGCACAACATACCTGTCAGAAGTTTTTCTAGAACACAGAAGAAGCAAGGGTGAAACATAGAACAATACAGCAGAAGGATCAGATAATCAGATCTCTAGATATAACTGTGTCAGGCCAAATCTTTAATTAATCCAAACCGGGAATGTGAGTGGTAATGTCACGTGATCGTGACATAGCCCCCTCTCTTGCTTCATTCGTCCCGAATGAATCTTTTTGATGCCTCTGCTATGTGAAGTCGTCGTCGTAGTTCACGTCGTATTCATATGTGTGGTTGAGGTCTGTGAAATACGGATTGTCGGTCTGGCGGTCGGGAACGCGATTACGCGTTTGGTGGGGGTGTCTATGTTGCGGGTTCGTCCGAGTCGTGTGGGGCGGGACGAGGTTCGTGGTGCGCGGCTCTGGGCGCGGCGTTGGGTTGTAGTTGACGTGTGTTAGCCATTCATAGAAGCGTATGGCGGCGCGTATGAGGTGCGAGACGGGCCGGTTCGTCGGTGTGGCTATCCGGCGAGCGTGCGGGTCGACGATGTTTGCGTGTTGGTGCAAGGCTAGTCGGTCGTCGTGGATCTGTGTAAGTCTCATATGTTGATGACGCGGGAGGTCGGGATGCGGCGGGAATTCTGCTACGTTAGGGCGGATTGGTCGCTGGATCCAGGGCGTTGACGTGGTGGTCTCATGCTGCGCGACTGGAGCTGGGATCGATGGGCGTGGAGAGGCTGTTGTTAGATTAGCGCGATGATGTGGATCGGTGGATTGTATGTGACTGATGCGGGTGGCGGCGCGTGTGAAACTGGCGTCGATGGTGGGGATACGGTGTTGCAAAGCGATCCGTACGTTGTGGGTCTGCGTGGGTCCCATGACCGGTGGACGCGGTACGAAGTCTGTTGCGGTAGCGCGGAGTGGTCGTTGCGCGGTGGTGTCGTCTGGGACTGCGTGGTTTCGGGGCGTAATGGACGCGGCCGGTGTGACTTCGTCTGGATCGCGTGGCATTTCGAACGCGTGGCGGGGGAATATGTCAGTGTATCGCAGGTCTCGCGGGGTCCGCGGGGGTGAAGTGGCGTGAATCGGGTTGAAACCCGAGGCATCGAGGGGTTTTATCCCCCCTCTAGGACTGTTGTCGTCCTCGACAATGGACGCAGGTAGATGTGCGGAGGGAAGGGCGGGGGCGAGGGACGGGGAGGGTGGACGAGATGGAAAGAGGACGGCGTCAGCGGCGTCGTTGATGTCCGCGGCGGGGTCGATGGCAGCAGGGAAAGATCGCGAGGGCAACCGAAGCGAGATGGCGTCGTGTAAGACGGCTCGGCGGGGTGTAGTGAGACGAACGGAAGGAGATGACTGATAGAGTCGAACGGGGGCGAAAGGACCGCTGGAGTCGTCCACGGGTGGCGGGAGGGTAATGGGTCGACGTACGTACCGGTACTGTCGTGGTAGAGGGCGGCAGCGACGTGCGAGTTGGGTACGGGGGTGCTTACGAGGGTATGCGTGCTCGTCCTCGGCCTCGTAACTATGTTCGCGTTTCCTCGTGGTTCCGTCCGATGCGTGTGGGGGTATGGCGAGGATCTCACCGTCGTCGATTTTGACGGGGGCTGCGACTGGGTGCTGTGCTGTGGAGACGATAGTTGACAGGTCAAGGGTTACGGTTGGAGGCAGGTTGGATGACTCGTCGTGAGTCGTGACGGGGACTGTCTGGCCGCGTGTTTGGAACGGCGCGCGCGGCGGTTCGTTGATCGGCGATGCTCGGTCAAAAGGTGAGGATGACGGCGAAATTGGAGGGGGAGCTGAGGTACAGGGGGCGAAGGAAGACCGGTCGTCGGTCTCGTCCTCATCCGCAGTCTGATCGATGGTTTCCGATAAGTGTCGCGGCGGGAGTTCGTTCTTAGTAAGGACGATCGATATGTCGTCTACGCGTTTCAGCGTAGAGACAGCGGCGAGGGATGATGATGAGATATCTGCTGTCGAAGTCTGTACTGTGGGAGCGACGACGGATATTGTCGGTTCAGGAGAGTAGACCCAAGCTTCACAGAAGGATTCTAGGAAGTCGTCCCAGAGTGTGTCAGTTGCGATTTCAGGAGAACGGCTACGTTGAATATTGTACTTCCAAGTCAGAGTTACAGGTCCTGAAATGAATGCGAGCGCCGTGTCGATGCGCATCCAGGGAGTGGAGAAGAGTGGGTGGTCGGGATTCTTCCATACGAGGCTGTCCAGTTCTTGAAGGAACTGTGCTGCGTGCGTCAGGTCTCCGGTAAAGGGGGTCGGGATAGGTCCGTTCAGCGTGCGTAGAATGGACGGGGTCAACATGTCGGCAGAGGTAATTACTGATGAGGAGAAGAAAAGGTCGTCACGGTCGTCGTCTCTGGGTTCTTGGGTATCACGAGAAGTTGTTACAAGTCTTCAATGATGTCGGGCTATTAATACCGACGGGGGTCTCTGGGCTTCCTGTTCTCGCACAGGTGGAGCGCCTGCAGTGGATTTGAGGGTCCAAGTTGTCTTCTGGGTAGTCTGGCTCACACACGCAGTCTGCGTGCTGTCGTCTCTGGGTCTGCGTCTGGGGTGATCAAAGTTCTCTGCCTCCCGCGATCGAGCGGGCTGTCGTGTGTCTGTGAGGTCGGGCTTGATACCGACGGGTCTGCGTGTCTTCCTGTTTCGCGCACAGGTGGAGCGTTTCTCTGCCTCCCGCGTTCGAGCGGGCTGTCGTCGTCAAGGGTTCTGCGTGTTCCGCCTCCCGTTATCAAACGGGCTGTGGCGTCTGTGATGTCGGGCTTGATACCGACGGTTCTCGATGGTTTCCGGCTTGTCGCACGAGGTTTGAGCTCGTCGCGAGAGTCACGGACGGGGTCTGCGTCTGAGGCTCTGTGTGGTCTCTGTGGGGCTCTCGCGGTCGTGGCGAGAGGACGTGGGGTAGATTCTGGTCTTATTTTACGATCACCCGGATCGTCTTCGTTTACAGTCCAAGAGACTCTGCGTTTACAGTCCAAGGGACTCCAGGTGGGCCAAACGGGCCGGGTCGCTGACTAAGCGGAAAAGCGGTGGCTCTGGCACAGCAGAGGAGAGAAGAAGGGAAGTGGGCTATATTATGAAAAGACCAGAATGCCGACTACAGAGGAGAATACAGCAGACTATATACTCAGAGACAAAGGTGTACATAAGCTGTATGCCAGCACAACATACCTGTCAGAAGTTTTTCTAGAACACAGAAGAAGCAAGGGTGAAACATAGAACAATACAGCAGAAGGATCAGATAATCAGATCTCTAGATATAACTGTGTCAGGCCAAATCTTTAATTAATCCAAACCGGGAATGTGAGTGGTAATGTCACGTGATCGTGACAGGCTTGAACCATGCTGACGTTCAGCAAAATATGACCAGATATCACCTGTCCTGATCAAAAGGAACCCACCCATGTGCCTACATTGGCAAACGTCAGCCAATTCACCCCTGCTACATGTTGCCTGTGACCACATACAAAGATTGTCCGATCTGGCTTGAACCATGCTGACGTTCAGCAAAATATGACCAGATATCACCTGTCCTGATCAAAAAGAACCCACCCATGTGCCTACATTGGCAAACATCAGCCAATTCACCCCTGCTACATGTTGCCTGTGACCACATACAAAGATAGTCCGATCCGGCTCGAACCATGCTGACGTTCAGCAAAATATGACCAGATATCACCTGTCCTGATCAAAAGGAACCCACCCATGTGCCTACATTGGCAAACGTCAGCCAATTGACCCCTACTACATGTTGCCTGTGATCACATACAAAGATTGTCCGATCCAGCTTGCACCATGCTGACGTTCAGCAAAATATGACCAGATATCACCTGTCCTGATCAAAAGGAACCCACCCATGTGCCTACATTGGCAAACGTCAGCCAATTGACCCCTACTACACATTGCCTGTGATCATGTACATAGATTGTCCGATCCAGCTTGCACCATGCTGACGTTCAGCAATATTTGACCAGATATCGCCTATCCTGATCAAGGGGAACACACCCACGTGGCTACATTGGCAAACGTCGGCTGATGGACCCCTGCTGCAAATTGCCTGTGACCACATACAAAGATCGTCCGATCTGGCTTGAACCATGCTGACGTTCAGCAAAATTTTGCCAGATATCACCTGTCCAGATCAAGGGGAACCCACCCATGTGCCTACATTGGCAAACGTCAACTGATGGACCCCTACTGCAAGTTGCCTGTGATCACATACAAAGATCATCCGATCTGGCTTGCACCACATTGACGTTCAGCAAGATTTGACCAGATATCACCTTTTCATGTCAAGGCTTACCCACCCGTGTGCCAATATTGGCAAATTTCAGCCGATGCCCCTCTGCTGCAATTTGCCCTGTGATCACATACAAAGATCATCCGATCCAACTTGAACCATGCTGACGTTTGGCAAGATTTGGCCAGATATCACCTGTCCTGATCAAGGGGATCGCACCCATGTGCCAACGTCAGGCAACGTCATCCATTTCCAGGTGGGCCACTGCATGCAGAGGGGGCATCCCAAAGATCGTCCGATCCTGCCTGCACGGCTTTGACGTTGGGTGACGTTTGGCCACAGGTGGCCACTCGAGGCCATTCTGCATCCACCTGTGTGCCTGGATTGGCCCCTGTCAATCATTGGCACCATGGTGTGCATCACCTGCCTATGCAGCACACGTGATCAAAGATCCTCCGATCGTGCTTGAGCCACTTGAACGATGGACACGATGTGGCCAGATATCACACCATTGGATCCTGCCGCATCCGCCCATGTGTGTACGTCAGTGAACGTCAGAGGTGTCACGGCCATCACACCGTGCACCCTGGCCAAAATGGCCCCAGAGCAAAGATCATCCGATCCAGGCAGAACCGCTTTGACGTTTGAGGTGGCACAAGCACAAGCAGGATGGGGACAGGGTGACCGACCACCCTGCCAGCTGCGCTGCGCCCACAAGGACCTTCCATATAAGGGAATTCACCAAAGATGGTCCGATCCTGGCATGAGCGTGGCGACGTTCGGTGATATCATGCCGGATATCAGCCTGCCGTCAAGGGCCCATGCCGCCCACACGTCGATTTCGGTGGATATCAGAAAAAGCTGCAGCAGGGGGCCCTACTGCAGGGAAACAATAAATAGAACCAACCCTTTGACCACCCCTACGGGCCCTACCCCACTCCTGACAACTCTCTCAGGTTGACCCCTAGGATAATGGTAAAAAGTTCTCATAGCACCATGGGCCAACACAAGCTTGTCAGCAGGACGTACGCATCGGCGCAATGGGCCAATACAAGCTTTTTGGCAGGATGCTCGTGTTGGTGCAATGGGCCAATACAAGCGTATCAGCAGGATGCTCGCATTGGTGCAATGGGCCAATACAAGCTTTTTGGCAGAATATGTCCATGGACACAATGGGCCAATACAAGCTTTTCGGCAGAATATGTCTATGGGCACCGTGGGCCAATACAACCTTGTTGGCAGAATACTTATATGAGTGCAATGGGCCAATGCAAGCCCGTCGGCAGATTTCGCACTTGGGCACAGTGGGCCAACACAAGCTTTTCGGCAGGATGCTCGTGGTGGTGCAATGGGCCAATACAAGCTTGTCGGCAGGATGCTCGCATTGGTGCAATGGGCCAATACAAGTTTTTCGGCAGAATATGTCCATGGGCACCATGGGCCTATACAAGCTTGTCAGCAGAATACACATATGAGTGCCATGGGCCAATGCAAGCTCGTCGGCAGATTTCTTGCATGGGCACAATGGGCCATTACAAGCTTTTTGGCAGAATATGTCTATGGGCACTGTGGGCCAATACAAGCTCGTCGGCAGGATGCACGCGTTGGCACAATGGGCCAATACAAGTTTGTCGGCAGAATACTCATATGAGTGCGATGGGCCAATGCAAGCTCATCGGCAGATTTTGCACATGGGCACAGTGGGCCAATGCAAGCTTTTCGGCAAGATGTTCATGTTGGTGCAATGGGCCAATGCAAGCTTGTCGGCAGGACACTCACATTGGCACAATGGGCCAATACAGGCTTGTCGGCAGGACACTCGCATTAGTGTAATGGGCCAATAAAAGCTTGTCGGCAGGACAATCGCATTGGCGCAATGGGCCAATACAAGCTTTTCGGCAGGATATGTCCATGAGCACCATGGGCCAATACAAGCTTTTCGGCAGAATACACATGGGAGTGCCATGGGGCAATACAAGCTCGTCAGCAGATTTCTCACATAGACACAATGGGCCATTACAAGCTTTTCGGCAGGATGCATGCACAAGTACCATGGGCCAACGCAAGCTTGTCGGCAGGATGTGTACATCGGTGCAATGGGCCAATACAAGCTGGTCGGCAGAATACGAGCATGAGCACCGTGGGCCAATACAAGCTCATCGGCAGAATATATACAAATGACTTATAGGCCCATCCGAGATTGTTTACAAAATAGTTTCATGGGCCGATGCATATATATGCACTTTATACCTACAATGGGCCCACATGGGTTCTGCCGACACGCACGGCAGAATTGCACATGGGTTCTACCGAGTACTATCACAACTATTTGCGTCATGGGCTCAAGTAATACCAACGATGCTGAGTGAGGAGGACAATTCCGGATCCGGCAAACCACATCAGATTCGCGTTCAACAACTAATATACAGTAACACATGAAATTCCGCTCGAAATTAACGCTCAATGCCCAACCCCTCAAGTTTCGTTGCCAGATTGATTGATGTAATTGATGACATTGTCGAGATCTTGAGAACTTGAATTGCCCTTTGCCAACTTACTAAGGATATCAGAGTCCGGGTGGTCGTCAGTCATCTCCTTCTCCTGGGTGACCCAACCCTTCCCAAAGTCAAGGCGGTCTTTCTTCCATTGAAACTTAAGCATTTGGAGGGACTCCATCACGGGGGCCCCAGTGCGATTTCGTTGTTTGGTGTCAGTTGCGGCACTGGATGAAAAAACGCGTTCACATGGCACCGACAAAGCCTGAATCGGGAGGTAATCTAAGGCAATACGAAAGAGAGTGGGAAATGTAGATCTGTGGACCTGAGAAGCCCATCAGCGTATTACTGGTCCATCGCCGATGATATTCTGCCTACCTCCCAAAAACTGAGGATGTCGACATTGTCCACTGAATGTTCTGCAGTTGGCCCGGCATATGTGTCATACTCGTCATTGGCGCTTTGTTGAGCCACATCCGATTCATCCACGCCTATCTCCATATTACCAAGGTTGTACTGTGGTGACAAGTCCATGAACATCGGCGGTTCTGTAGTCGCTACGTTCATGTCTCGGCCAGGGGAGGATGCTGCCAGTGGCTTGTATGCATAAATCTATAGAGGTGTCGCGGAAATGCACGCTTAGTAATCATAGCGTACTTACTGTATCCAGAATTGTGTTCTTAGCGTCTTTGATGTATTCCGTGCTCCAGTGCTTATTAATCCAGGACATCCATATTGAGGGGTTGAGAACTACAAACCAATGATCATTGGTCAGCAGTAGACATAGGACGAAGTCCACCTACACATTGCCAAGACGTATGCCTTTGTACGATCCATCCGGGTATAATATTTATACATCAAATCGAGGCCAGGTTGCACCATGAATTGAAGGTGGGGGTAATTCTCTACGAGTCTCTCCCACGATGTCATAAATGTCTCGAACGCGGGAATGGCACCCGATAGAACCGGGGTGGTCTCTTTCGACATTATCTGTTGTACGCGATGGGGTTTCTAGGATGGGTCGGTTAGCGTCTTGAGGCTTCAAATTAGGACTTACACTCAAAATGTATTCCACATCTTGCAGGACGTCCCATTCTTTGGGCGAGATTCTGTATTTCGAAAGGTCAACATTCCCAGTGGGAAAAGTGAGGAAACAATCGACAGCCTGTCAAGCAGATATTAATGTTAATATACTTCTGGGATACATCAAGCATACCAGGTGCAACACCCAAAGTCGGTTAAGCATAGAATAGACTGAGTCCCACCGGGTGGACACCTCGCACAGCAGCTCCATCTGTTTGACTTGGACCACTACACCGCGCACCTTGAACCACCCTTGCGCATTACCGTCGTCAATAACTTTCGCAAACGCCTCTCGACGCGTGCCAGATTTTCGCATGGCTTGGGCTACCGTGCGAGCAAGCGAAACAGGCTTGCGTGCGAGAGCTTCCTTGTATGTCTGTGTGCCTGGGTCCGACGGAAAGGGAGAATGGTTCCAGTTTTGATAATCCGACTCCGTACTGTTCAAGCCATTGATCACCCATTTGGCGCTAAGATCTATAATGTGTGCAAAACACATCATCCGTTGATTGTACACATCAAAGGCAATCTCGCGATCGTTGAGTTGTCTCTGTAGCTCTGCTAACATTGTGCCGTTGTTGCTCGCGCCATCCAGTGTGAAGTGGCCGGTCTTCAAGTTGAAACATGTTAGAATCATAAACGTAAACAGTTATAATCGTTGTAGTTTTACCTTCCGCGTAATTCCAGACCTATCCAAAAGACCCATCATTGTTTTCGCCAATGATACACCATTGTGATGACCACGAAGTAGTTGGAACGCGATGAGGGCTGCTCTGAGTTGTAGAGGCCCAGGTTTTCCCTGGGAAATCCAGTGGGCAGTGAGTGCAAGATAGGATCGGCGATTTTTACTAGACCATATGTCTGTCGTAAAAGATATCTGACCCACAGCATTCTGGACATGAGATATCAACAAGGGAAAACAAGTAAGGGAAGAGCGGTACTTACTGCAAGCTCTCGATTCAGTTGGTGGAATTCCAGCCGCCAGGCTACCAGAAGTAGTTCCGACGTTTTCGATCGACGGGGGATCATAGAGTCCTTGAGGCTGCTTCGCAAAAGGAGCAGAAGTGAGCAAAACTCGGGGCATTCGACGACACGGAGGGACTTGGGTAATGAATTAGTGACGGAAGACGCACTTGGGAAACAAATAAACATACCTGATCATCAACGACGATGAATTTAGGAGGTGTCTGCGGAATGTTTCTTCAGTGAATTCCTTGCAGTTATCCCCCTGCGCTGCTCCAGATGCGACAGAATCGGAAGTCTGCGACTGGCCCTTAACTACGAGCAAAGTATTCCAACCCCTCGCCTTGGCTAAAGTCAGATATACATCAAGATGGTGTTTTTTGATATGGCCCCGGAGGGTCGTGGTAGAAGTGTTGAGCGAATACTGATAATTGACTTCTATCCAGGTACCAGGGTCGGCATCCCTCGCTTTCCTGTACGGTTTGTGCTAGAGGTGAGTCAGAGAGTAGAGAATGTGGAGACACGTACTTGCATTCATTGCATATGGCTTTACCTACGTCCGGATGTTTACCAAAGAAATACTGGGTATCAGCGGCAGGTGTCTTTGACTCATCTTCCGGAGCAGGGATGTGGCCAGGGTCGTTGATTTGGGTTTCGTGCCTAGCCATGCTTCGCATCTCTTGAGTATGGGCACAATTAACTGGTGGATTGTTCTCTTCATCGTCAGACTCGTCACCACCCGAAATGTCATCCAAATTGAAATCCTCCCCTTCCTCTAGTACGCGGGGTGAGCGCCGGAGCGTTGTACCGGAGGCATTGGCGTAGGTTGGTTGTCTGTCGAGGGAACAAGAGGGGAGGTTCGGGTTGTACGACGAGGTGCCATGGAGCGAAAGCAAAGACTGGGAAGGCCAGGATGCTCTCTTCTTTCTGGGCATTGGGTCACGGGTGTGACGGCTGATGCGGTCAGTTCAGTCAGACTGACTCTGTCACCTTGGCTTGACAAGGAAGGTCATATGCGGTCAAAATTGCTGTATATCATAGACACAGACAGACCCAGTCTGCTTTTTACAAATACACAACACAAACATGCACCGTAAAATATGCTTCCAGGACCCGTTAGTGCTCCCCCGATTCGCTGGAGGACCTCTTAATGATATCGTGAATGAAGTGCTGCACGCACAGAACACCATGTACTCACCTCGGTGTGTTGCACTCGCGTCCACAGGGCCAACGCACCCTAGGCCCTGGCTTGGTCCAAGGAATGGTCCAACCCCAGGGAGCACCGGAACCCCATTCGGCACCGTCTGCCTTGGCGAGTTTGAGGGACTGTTCACAGTGGCCGCGCCAGTCAAGTTCATAGTACAGACCATGTCGGGAGTCTACTGCATTGGCGCAGAAGAAAGTGTTCTCTGTCGTGAATAGTGGAGCTTTATATCGAGAGGATGGTATGACTTGTCGTCCGAGTGGATGAGACGACGCAATGGGTAAGTATTGTGGATTATGTAAACGGCAACAAGGATTATAGCGTACTGGCAGATGCCCCCTCTTCTCACGCAATTGTGCAAGTTCGGTTGGGCGAAGGAACCAATGGTGTTCACGACCATCCCGTGTCTGATGAACAGGACAGACTTCGAGACGCTGTGTCATTTGTCGTGCGTCTACCTGCCCGCCTTCTCCCACCCCTTTCTTTTCACAGGTTGTTCGATGACAGAGCTTTCCGATGATCGCACGGGCCGATGTGGTGCAGCTCGCACGGCTCCCCAGGTTCGACCCTTCCGCCCAGGCAGCAGGCGATGGGCTAGAGCCTCCCTGCTTTCGCCGCGCGGACTAGCAGCGACAGAGGCGGCGCGAGCAGACGAATTGGCGTTGGCATGAACGCTGTCTGGGAATTCGAATTCGATCACAATTCCCCCTTTTCCTTATTCTGCGCCGGTGCGTGGTGATGGGCCATCCAAGCACGGGCGCAAGGAGAGGGAGAGCCCACTCTAGAACGTCAAGCTCAACAGGGCCACGGTCCGGGGTATTGTAGGGTCCGGTTGTCGAAGCGCCTTCCATCAACCTTGTAAGTTCATATATGTCAAATTCCTATTCTGCATCATCATCTCACCGACATTGATCCATCGTGGGAAGAAACAGCAAGTCCAACACTATCCGCAGTTGTCCGACCTCAAGCTCCGCAAAGAAAAGCGACGTCGATGCTTTGTACATGCCAACCCGTTCCGCAAGTACAACGATGGTACCTGAGCTGACGCTCTCAGCGCTCGCATGACTAGTAGCTTTCGCCGGACGTACGGCCTCTCCCGCTGTGCAGGAGATGCCCTCTGTCAGGAGCAGAAAGGCGAAGGTCCACAGGCGCCAGGCAGAGGGAAAGCGGGTCCGTTCATGTTCAACACAATCGGTGCGTGCCGTCCGGCTGTCCAAATACCCTCTCACTAATTCTCAGATAGACCCGATGCCACACCAGAATGCCCTGGCACACCTGAAGCACCTCTGCCCATGACCTCAATCCTTCCCTTCGACTCCATGGTGTCGCACCACTGCACGAATCTATCCTCTGCAACACACCAGTGCGCCTCCACCTCCTTCGTCCTGAACACCAATTCAGAGCCCGCAGCACAGAGAAGGAGCGCAGGCACTCAGTGCATCCATTCTCTATCTTACTTGCCGACCTGGCTGCGGTTTCTGTGGAGTTCTCCGTTGGCTCCGCCATTCTACATATGTAGTCTGGCTGTCGTGATATGTCTTATCATATATGCAATTGGTGTTCCCACCTGTCATGCTCACACTGCTCGACTGACAACATCGGTCCATGCGGCGTTTGCCATCACGTGGGATACACCTCTTTTGACTGTCTTGCAGGTACTACATTCCGACCCCCTGTCTGGTGCAATGGACACCTACTGCATTTTCATTCATGGTTCATGGAACGGTGCGGTCACGTGCAACGCTTTAGTCCTGGCCCCCTGTTTAAGGTGTGACACGGGTACGGGTAACACTGCGGGTTTTTGGTCACGGGTATGTACAGGTACGGGTACGGGTACGGGTTTTTATACCCGCGGGAAACCCGTACCCGTAGCCACGGGTATACGGGTATGCTTACATAAGCATTACATAAACATTTTGGGTATTTTTTGGGTATTGTTTCAGATTTTTCTGGGTGTTTACATGATTTTTATCAATTATACTCGGATTTTGATGTTATCCAAGGCCATAATGGATTCAGATAAGGAATAAACA